>JAJHUR010082627.1:0-41266 GCA_027495735.1 Lutjanus campechanus
GACCACAGCATGTAAAATTACAGCAGCATAATGCAGGTATGGAATAGCCAAACAGGAAAAAAAAAAAGCTAAAGAGAAAGGCAAAGTCAAAAATTTACAATGCATGCAATTAAGACACAGGTAGAACCTTCAAGACAGCAGGATGAAAAGACCAAGAGACACAAAGACAGACAGAAAACAACATTCAAGGCAAGTATGCAGGGAGTATAGGTCTGGTAGGTCTGGTTGGTTGGATGCTTTTAAACTAAGTTTTAAGATTGTATGCAAGGGACTGGTGAGAGTTGCTGTATCATATATTCATGGAAAGATGTTCCAAAACCGGAAAGGCTGTCTGACCAAAAGATGTTTAATGCTTTGGGACAAAAATGTCCCCTCTTATGCTTGATCTGACAAACCTAACCCCAACATTTCTCTAAATTATGAATGTGCTACGTGGTTCGAGATGTTAATCAATTAAAAATGTCACATGACAAAAAAACGTGAAATTTCAGAAGAATTTTTCCAGCAAAAGAAACCACTTCTAAGAAGTATATCTAAAAAAGGGCAGCCTGTGTAATCAAAAAAAGGCAATCTAGGCACTCCAAAAAATAAACGGTAGCAATGAGGAAGGAAAAGATTAAGTCTGTATTATAAAGGCTAAATCATTTAAAATGAAAATATGCTCCACTGCATGCACCACTACAGGTCTTCATCAGAGCTTTAAACAGTGATAATCCAGGCTTTCTTTTACCAATTATGCGGATATCATTTTGTATTGTGAGTCATTCCCGGATGCAGAAAAGAGGATACGAGATTGTATCCAGGTCAAAGTGCACGCTTCTGGCTCTAACATGGCTCAACTCAAGACATAGAGACTTTAAGACTGGCCATGCAAACACTCTAATTATACACTAAATGATGTGGAAAGATAGCCTGAAGTACTGTGAGCAATCTCGCTGCAGGGGAAGAGGTGAAATGTGGAAAAATGTTCCATAAATAGCCCTGTTTTTCGTGCATAACCATGAAAAGGTAATCTTAAAATATAGCTTTACAGACCGGACTTAACTGTGATAGGCATGCAAGTTAGGTGGCTCCAAAATATCTTGCAGTAAACTATAAACAGGCTTTTAAAAAAGAAAACAAAAGTACCACTTTTGTTAAGATCAGCCGCCATGTGACCAAAGATTATGTTTGTCCACATGAGGAGGAAGATGTCACAGTTCACACTCATGACTTGGACATCACATGAAGTTTAAAGATGAATGCTGAAAGTGGTTACATAAGCTATGGTTAAATCAGCAACGCCGCCTCTCCAAAATAATATGCTTTAACTGCGGTAAAGAACACTTTTCCAGTGCATCAGCATTTCCATGGTACCAAATGATGCCTGTTGTTAGGAATGGCCAGACAACACCTGTTCTTGGTTCGTATTTGTAAACTGGAATAGTAATGTCATATTTGTGCCAGAGCTGTTAATTTCACAACCCTGTTTCTCCCGGGGTTCAACTCTGTGAATGCGTCAGGCTTATTTTAGAAGGTCAGGCAATATTTCCATAGGTTTCTCAAAAGATTGAAGCTGATGTGAGTTTAAAAATGTGGGGCTCTTTGACACTGTAATCAATCACTGGCTTCACAGCATGGAGGTGGTCTGATGTTTTGCGGCACGCATGAGAACTTTTTTCCACATGTGGAACTGGCGTGTGCTGTAAGGAAGTCAGGGGGAGTTAATAATTTGTTGATTGTGTGGCCTGGCATTGTTATCCACTGAGATCTGCATGTTAATGTCATGAGGCTGTGCTACCAAATAGTGTGTCTGGAAATGGAAGAACTAATCAGGAGGTCAGAGAGGTTCAAAGCCCAGGTGCAGGTTCTGCTGTTGTGCTGCACGGGGCTTGGGCTGTCAAAGAAGCTGCTTATGACAACAAAGAGAGCCCAGTTGTGCAAGAGTGGGTTTTCTGCACCAGTTATGATACACTGTGCTACTGAAATACAGCATATCATTATTAAAGACAACTTGGTTTATTATAAGTATAATTAAAAATCTCACAGGTTTAAAGAGATAGTACACCCAAAAATGAAAATTCAGTCTCAATCTAGTCACCCTCGTGACGACTGAAGGTTGGGTCTAGTTTTGTAGTCCACAAAATACTGCTGGAGATTCAAGGGAAAGCTGTGTTGCAGAATCTCCCAAACAATGGAAGTCAATGGTGACCAGTTTTCAAACGTAAAAAGAAACAACAGAATAAAAACAAAATGCCTCCATACTGCTCATCTGATGTGATCCAAGTATTCTAAAGCCCTGACATGCCAAGTTGACTAAAAAAAATGTTATTTACACCATGTTTTCAGCTTGAATCTTTACTGTACATCTTTGGCTTGGAGCCACGTTCATGTGCACATGCACACTGTCTGAACTGGGTGTGTGTGGTGTGTCGGCATTTTATGGCTTCTTTACGGTTGTTTTTTATGTTTGAAAACTGGTCACCATTCACTTCCATTGTTTGGGAGATTCTGCAATATTGTTTTGCTGTGAAAATCCGGTAGTGTTTTGCGGACTAACAAAATAAACCTGACCCTCAGTCGGCATAAGGGTGAGTAGATAATGACTGAATTTTCATTTTTGGGTGAACTATCCCTTTCTGGGCACGGTGAAGACCTGAACACAAGCTATATTCAGAGAGCCTTCACTCTCTGCTAGATAGTCACGTTCTGCATTAGAAAAGTAAGTTAAAACAACCGAAGAGCTCACAGAACAATGACCCAGTGTCAAGAAAACACTGAATATACCAAAAAACATGACTATTAAATTTGTGATTGTTAAAAATACAAAAAATGCGAAACACAGACAGAGAATTGTATAAAACGTTCCTAAAGAAATCAGGAAAACTAATCTGCTCAAAATTCATCAATATCAACTCATTGTTCACAAGCTTCCTGCCTTATTGAGTTCATTATTTGGGCTATTTGCACAGTTTATCAGTTGCTCTGTACTGTTATTCGTATGCATTGAATATAATATGAAACATCCATACAAAGTGTCAGTCAGGGGTTGTCTGTTTACTCAATGCTAGAAAGGGGGTCCCTTAAGGAAAAAGGTTGGGAACCACTGAGTTAAAGGGTCATCACTTCAATGTCTCCACCAGCTGACAAGCCAGAGTAAATTTAGGTCATGTTGATGTCAAAGATTTGTCTGCATTGCAGAGCATGCACTGCTGTTTAAATGTTCTAAGTCTTCTAAGTCTTATTCTATGTTATAAGTAAAAAACAGTTGGAATGTGTGCATGGTTTGATTTGATTTGTGAGACTGACATTAATCAGCCAAAAGCATCATAATGAGAACTGCAGTAGAAACGGAGATGTAAGACGACGGCTTTAAGGCCAAGTGTCAACAAAACTTAAGGGTCACATTTCCAATTATTGTTCCATTTGCAGTCAATTCCTACACACTGAAGGCAGCTTTGATCAACTTTTAAATTGCTTAGACATTAGTGTAGATCATTTCTTAATTTTGTTTATTATTTTTATCACTTGATGATGAGTTTAAGGGCCATGACTGAAATGTCAACACCGAGTAAATGCAGGTCATGTTGATGTTTTACACAGCATGCACTGCTGTGTAAATGTTCTAACTCTGTATTTATAAGTTGAAACCCTTTGCAATGTGTGCAAAAGTGCATAATAGGACTGGGTGATAAGGACAAAATCAAATATTACGATATTTTTTGACCAAATACCTCAATATCAGTATTGCAGTAACACTGTAGGGATGACTATTGGTGCTTTCACAAAATATTAAAACAATGGGATTTTTGATACATAATCAATAGTAATGTGAATATAATGTGGGGGTAAACACTTATAATTGAACAGCTAGAACAGTCTGGTAAATCCAGAAAACAATATCACTTTACTGTAATTTAGCCTTTAAAACCAGGAAAAGACTAAATCTAAACTATGTCTCGTCTCATATCACGATATCAATGTAATACTGATATTTTGCCCAACCCCAGTGCATTTATGTCACATTAGCTCAAGTTTTGATTGGATTTGTGAGCTTGACATTAATTAGCAGAAAGCATCTTAATGAGAACTGCAGTGGAAACAGAGATGGGGAACATGCTGTAAGTAAGGCTGTAAGAAAATATCGATTAACTATAGTTTTGTGATATTATGTTTTGTGATTCTCATAAAACTGTTTTAACTCAGACTTTATACATATGATGGTGTGTTCTCTAAACTATAACAATTTTCCTAAAATAAAATGAAAAAATAGCAATATATCACTTTGCTTACTGTATCACAGTATAACGTAATATATTGAATCATAACACCAGATTCTTGCCAATACACAGCCCTAATCGCAAGGCCACGGTATTAAAGGGACAGTTCAACCCAAAATCAAAAACAATTTTCCTCAGGCTTGTAGCATAGTTTACCCATCTGGATTGTTTTTGGTGTGAGTTGCTGAGTTTTGGAGATATCAGTCATAGAGATGTCTGCCTTCTTTCCAGTGTTGGTCTAAATGGCACTCAGCTTGTGGTGCTCAAAGTACCAAAGACATGCATTTGAAAAATTCAACCCCAGTGTTTGTTTCCAGAAATCGTGACCCTGTTACTGAAAGAAGGTGCTGTCCTTCTAGTAGAAAGTAGCTTTGATCAGCATGTGTTGTTAGTTTCCTTCTAGTACAAAGAAAGTAGTTCTGGTAGGTTCACAATAAAGTCTGTGGATTATCTTTGAGCACCACAAGCCTAGTGCAGTTCAGTCTAATTACACTGGAGAGAAGGAAGACAGTATCACCAATATTTCCAAAACCTCCAACTCACAACAAAACAATCTAGATGGATAAATAGCACTCCAGGCCAGAGGGAAATTATGTTTTTTTGATTTGGGGGTGAACTGCCCCTTTAAGGCCAAGTGTCAACAAAACAAAACCAGAGTCACATTTCAGACATTTCAAATATAATTATGGGATTTCCAATCAGTTCCTACATGTTGAGGTCAGCTTTTATCAATTTCTTACCGGTTTAGAAATGACGGGACATAGTTCTGCGTGGATTATCATCAGCAGTATCCCGAGCACAGCGGTGCCCAAAGCCAGCGCGCAGAGACGCTTCTTATCCTCTAATAAAAATTTTCTGTCTCGCAGTCTGTGGAGGTTGTCTCCCTCCATGTGAGCTGTCCGCTTCCCGAGCACTGACAGCGGCACGGACACTTCTGCCGAGTCCCCGCCGTTTCGACTTATCAGGCAGTCGCAGTTAACACAATCCACTTTGGAGTCTCCACCGCCGTGCAGGCTGCAGTTTGTCATCTCCATCTCCAGAGCGCACACGAGTTGCCCGCCTGTCCCTGTCCCTCTGTCCGCTGCTCCGTCCTCTGCCTGTCCGCTCTCCCCTTTGCTTTCCTCCCGGATTGGGGAAGGCATAGTCCGATGGGCGCTCTGTCTGCCAGGCCCTTCTCTCGTTTGTCGCTCATCGAAGTAGCGGGTTTACCAAAACACTTATACACCCTCACCTTAATAACACTCCTACCAACCAGCCGGCGCGGCGTGGTTACGCGCACTGATGCTATTTGCACACGGCAGTAGACTGTGCTCCGATTTGCATGGGTTAGTATTTTAAGAGCGTGCGTCAGGCTGCCACAAATGAATTCTTTGTGTGCCTGTCTCTGTGTGTGTATATGTGTTAGCGTGCGTGTTCACGACACGAAATGTTTTATGTGTTTTTTTTGTTTTGTTTTTTTAGATTTGTCTTTTTTCTTCTGTTCCGTATTATAAATAGCAGGGAACAAGCCACGGGATCACCGGCTTTCTTTTTCAGAACAAAACTTAGGCAAACTATAAACATAAAAGACCCTACAAGGAACCTCATATTACATGTTTTTATTTTTTAGACTGTATCGGTTCCACAGCAGCTACAGAGTGACATCTCGTGGTTGAGTTCCTTCATTCCCTGATTTCAGCAGCTGGAAAAGTTTTTATTCAGACAGGCTTTTAGTTAGCCTCTCTGTCCTAATAAATATGCTAAATATATTACATTTAAGCATAGTTGTGTGTGTGATTGCTGTAAGACCTTCTACTTCAAGGGTGTTAATGATTAGTTAACTTGAAGTTTGCTACTTTATTACTTTTGTACCAAGTATTAATTTGCATTTTAATTGTAATTAAACTGCAGAAAAGCAAACTTTTAAGTGCATTTAGTGTACTTGTATGCTAAAGTGGAACAACTTCAAGTATATTTAGTACTGTTAAAGTATATGGCTGTGTAATATACATGCTTGTTTAATGAAATTGAAGTTTACTTGTGCTACTTTTGTACACTGAAGTACAGCTTTAAACAAACTTATAAGAAGTGCACTTTTTGTAAGCATACTTAAACACACATCCAATGAAGAGAAATTGAGTGGACTTTACATAAAGCATGCTAATAGTGAATTACAAAGGACTTGAAAATAATTATACTTTTAAAAACTAAACTAACTTACTACTATAAATACATTAAATTTATTATACTTTTACACTACACTAATGTATAATACACTTAAGCCAAGGTGGCCTAGGCTGGCAATACACTACACTTCTTGTAAATATACTGATTTCTTTCTTTCTTTTTTCTTTTTTTTCTTTTTTACCTCTGTGAATATCTGCTCCATTTTATTTATTGTTTTTCTTGGCTTTTTCCACGTGTGTGTTTGATATTTCGTATTTGTTTTTGTGACTGTTGTTACAGTGTTTTTTTAACTGTCAACCCCGTGTTTGTCTTCAATTTAAAGTATGTTTAAAGTGTACTTTTTATAAGTGTACTTCAAAACAGATGCCATTAAGTAAAAATAAATGTAAGTTTATTGTAAATTGCACATGAGTGCACTTTTCAAAAAATTAGACTAAATTGCAAATGCTTATGGTGGTAAGTGAGTTTACTTTTGAAAAGTACATTTATTTTCAAGTCCATTGTAGTACACTACGAGTATGCTTTATTAAAGTGTAGTTAAATTTCACTTCACTAGAAGTGTTTTTAGTAGTAAGTATAGTTAGAAAAAGTGCACTTCAAAATAAGTTTATCTAAAGCTGTACTTCAGTGGACAAAAGTCGCACAAATAAGGTCAACTTTAATAACATACAAGTACACTGGATACACTTAAAATTGCCCTTTTCTACGATTTAATTACAACTAAAATACTTAGTACAACATTTGGTGTTCCAAAATAGCTTAAAGTTAACTAATCAGTAACACACTTGAGGTATACTGATAATGAGTCTGACGCAAGTATACTCAAGTATGCTAAAATTTAATAAGTATGTTTATTTTTCACTAGGGTTTGCTATTTTTATATTGCTTGTTAACAGACTGATTTTTATTGAAGTAAAGCACTTTGTGATTTGTATCTATGAAAGGTGTTATATAAATAAACTTTATTTACTTACTTGTTACTGCAGTCTATTCAAAGCTTTAGTCAAGGTTTGCTAACACTGGCAATGACCATACGTCCTGGCCTTGACTCTTTAGTTTGTTTTTAAATAGAATTTTCAGGCATTTTGCTCCAAGGTGTTGCCTTTTTATAATAATATCCCTACTTACTACGTACTTCTCATTTGTCTCCTAGCTGTTGAACTGTGGCCATTCCCTCTTGGATTAATTGGCTTTATCTAGCTGATTCAAATCTATTTTAATCAGCTGAGTTGCCAAGATGTCCTCTCATTTCCTGCAAAGCCTCCACAGGCCAAACACAAACTCTCCCCTCGCCCTCTTTACTGGGCCTGTTTAAGGAGGAACAGCGTCATGACCTTGGGCTAAATGACGCAGCCAGCACACAGGAGTCCTTCCGCTGCAGCTTCCTGCTACTTCTGCTGAAGGTAATGATCCTGACAACTCTGAGTGACAGGATGACTTTAAAGGGACAGTTCATCCCAACATCAAAAATACATATTTTTCATCTGGCCTGTAATGCTATTTATCCATCTAGAATGTTTTGGTTTGAGTTGCTTAGTTTTGGAGATATCATCAGTAGAGATGTCTGCCAGGTCTCCAATATAATGGAACTAGATGGTAATCGGCTTGTGGTGCTCAAAGCACCAAAAAAATCATTAAAAAACCTCAACACAATGTCTCTGTCTAGAAATCAAGATCCAGTTACTCAAGACTAACCACAGACTATTTTCTTTCTACCAAGCTTCGCCTTCTTTCAGAGGACCCAGATACCCAGGAAAACAAGAAAAGATTGTTACAAAAAAGGAGAGAGGTCGTTTCACATTCAAGCCAGGGTATTTAGCATAGCTTTCAATGTATATATCCAAAACAGTTCTCTTTGCAAGAGTCTTTTTAATCTGTTTCCACCCCTTATTGAGTTTTCAATATGCTCTTTGCCTGATATTTTTAACAAATTGCTGTGGTCAGCCTCTTTGTAACGTAGAGCCATGGGGTATTGAGGGTTGCCAGTTTAGCATGTTTATGTCTGGCCAGTCTTGCCTCCAGTTTCCACTTTATTCTCCCAATATAAAAATAGCTACATGGACACTCAAGTGTGTAAGCAACATATGAGGTATTGCAATTTAAATAAGAGACTGTTACACTTATGTCCTGATGTTACCTATGTAAAATTGTTGGTATTAGTCATTATTACCACAATTATTGCAATTTCTACACCTGTGGTTTCCTCTGGTGGTTAACAAAGGTTTATTCTGTACAAGAGGAAGATAACTCTTCACAAGTGTGTCTTTACAGCTTGGGGCTGTTCTGAAGCTGGTGGTGGGAGCGTCTGGAAGTAGACACCATGCAAATTGCTTTATGACACACAATCCATGTGCCATGTAGCTGCATTATATTCAAGGGAAGGCAGATATCTATGGCTGATATCTCCAAAACATGGTGAATGGTTAGATTATGGATTTATAGACATTTATGATAATCAGCACTGCAGGTTTGAGAAATAATATGTATTTTTGATTTGGGGTCAACGGTCCCTTTAAGTATGGTGTTAACACAAACAGGTGTTTTTCTAGCTCAGGTCAAAATAATTTTTTATGAGAGAGAAAGCACAGACAACACCAAACTTTGCACTCAAAAGTGTTGATTATAGAAATGAATAAACATAACTTATAATATCAGGTATGAGTTGATTTAATCAGCTGCAATAAGAAAGTAAATAGTTGATGCAGACAGCGAAAACAAAACAATGCTTAAAGCATACAGATGAGAAACTTGCACAGATATTAAATAAATATGCATCAATATAATTAAATAATCACAGTACATAAGGATCAGTGAGTAAAGGTTTTTAGGATTTATAAAGCTGAGGCAGAATTTCATACCAAGTTATTTACAGTAAAACTTTACAGCTTTAAGCAGACTATAAAACAGATGACCCTGAATAAGAAAACAATATATTACTGACAGCAGTGAGATTTTAAGTTATTTAAACCATGTTTGTGTTCTGTGAAGTTACATTTACAATATACAGCAGCCACTGTTAATAAAAAAATATACAACTCCATGTATTAGCTGTGACTTGAGTGCCATCCAGTGGTGGCCAAATAAATTACAACAATATGACAGTGAGGTTAGAAAATGTGCATCAGACTACAGTATCTAAATTCTGTAATATTTACAAGCAGTTTAGTAAAAAATATTCTTCTCAATATACAGATATTGTCACTGTAGCTACAATAGATTAAAACCCTGAATCACATTTTACATTGATAAATTGTGACGTGTACACTGTGGACCACATTTGGTGAGAGAACTGATGAAGAGATTGACATAATAACAAATAGAACAGATGAAAAGACAATTATTTGGCATTAAGGATATTGCTAGAAGTTCCTGAGTTAGACCTAGCACCCAGTGACTGAAATCATTCTTCACGTGTACAGTACGTAGAAAAATTAGCAGTGCGGACTTGACAGATTAAATAAAAAGTTTTCACTCACGTTAAGCGGCATCTTGTGCAGAGTACAAGCCATAAATTACACCAGAAATTAAAAGGAAATAGGAATTATTAAGGGTTGTACAAAGAATAACTCTCATCTATATAGTTAAAAATGTTCTTTTTTGGCCCAAGTTTAGCTGAACTGAGAGACCTGACATGACACGGCTCAGTTGAAGGAGCTTCATCCCACACGTCTCAGATGGTCTAACCCTTCACAGCTCCCCACGGCTGCAGAGTGGCCTGAGGCAGAATGAACTGCGGAGACGGCTGAGGCAAGATGTAGTAGCCAAATACCTGCTGGGGGGGAGGTGGCGGCGGTGCCGGAGGCACACACACTGTGTTCAGAAACACTGGAGCACCTTTCTTGTACTGTGGCCAAACTGGTGCAGGGTGGTAGAAGTACTGCAGGCTAGCAGGGATCTAAACGTGGAAAAAGATTGGATAAAGTACAAGAGATTAGAAGGTAAAGATGGAGAGCTTCCAGCATGCATATTAAACAATTTGTTCATGTGGGAGGAATAAATGGTGCTTTCCTTTCTAGAACATGCAAAACTGAAACTTCATTACTATGTCAACAAATCCCATAAGAAAACCAAAACCAAAAATCTTCCTGTCTGTCTCACAGCTCTTTCAAACTACCCTAACCAGTCTGTGGCTCTCAGTCACAAGCCCTTTAGCCCTATTTAAGACATCTGTAAAAGTTGGTAACAAATTTTAAAGGAGCTATATGTAACACCTTAGCTTTAAAAATTAGTATACTGCAGTTCAAATAGTGAGTTGTAGCCATGGACACTATAACAAATAAATTGAAGGCCTGTTTAATATGCGACCCCCCTTGCTGCATTTGTTGGTTCTACTTCCAGCTGTGGATTAAAACACATTTGCAGTAGTAGGATCGTGTACGTGCGACTGACTCACACAACAGTACCGACATTGCAACAGTGTTGCTTGTCGATATGTTTTTAATAGTTTTTGTATATATGTATAATAATGAAGCACTAAACACAGAGGAATAAGTTCAATCAGGCTTTGGGTATACAGATCACATTACATATTAATGCTAGTAGGTTCAATTAATAGCTCTTTTGCTTTGCTTTTTTCATGGGATTTCTTGACAGTAAGAAAAAATGTACAATATCACCAGCCTTGACATTTAATTTTGAGATGACAACAGATGGTATGGGAAAAAGCTTACCATATTTCTAACGTATTTGGCTTTATTTGGTCCTTCACTGTGACGCTTTCGAATCCTGGGCACCATTACAATGGTGTAGGTGTCGCCTTCTGCCGCTTCCTTCTTGACAACCTCCTTCTCAACGACCCCCTTTTCAGTGTCTTTTGACTCTTCCTCTGTGTCGCTCGACGCAGTGGAACCACAATCCGAAGAGGTAGCAGAGTGGTAATCTGACGTGTCCAGGTTTACAGAGTCTACTGAGTCATCATCCTGCTCTCCTTTCTCACCCTCCTCATCTTCCTCTTCGAAACAGGCTATCGTGAAGTGCCTGCTGTTCTCTCCAGATCTGTGATGCAGAGGGAGTGGATTACTTTAAACCACACACACGAGTCATTTTTAATTCAACCGTCCCCCATATTTCTACTTCTCACTTCCCACATGTTGTTATTCATCGTTTCGCAGTATGCATCATGACTTAAACTCGCTCATAAATCTTGGCTAGACTGAGAAATGCCTCTTTGTTGATAAAGCGTGTCTGTCTGTCTCATTTGTTGCCTCAGCAGGCCAGCTGGTGACTCACCTAGCACACACCTCCAGTGGGTCGATCCACAGCGTGATCTCAGGCGGCAGGCCGAGCTCGCTGGGTGTGAGCTCACTCTCCTCACATGCCTTTAGGACTACCTCATCACACAGCACTCCGTTATTAATCCGGATACATCTGTGGATTAAGCATTAAAGTAAAGATTATGTGGATTAAAGACAATTATAGGAAAATAAGATAACACTTTATAATAACATAATTAAAGATACTATAAGGAGTTTTTAACTGGTTATGAAACAGCCTCAACTTATTACTGATGCCTCTTTGTGACCTACATAAGTTAACAAGATAAGCTGTGAGAAGAAGAACTATTTCTATATAGTTACTCTTAATGGCTGCCACCAGGTCAGATTCTCCTTGAAATCAGATGAAACAAGCCTGTGTTTATATTTTCACAGGTAAACTTATAGTGAGTAGCAGATATTAAGACATTAAATAATTTCATTTTTGATGTGACGTTTTGAATATTTGTATATATCTGTATAATTGTTAATGTTCACTAAATGATTTGTAACCCTTTAAGAAATTTCATCGATAGATGAACCAGATATTTGTAACACTTTGTTAATGTTAATAGATAGTTTGTAAATCATCTATAAACATTATTTTGATGCCTATTATAAAGTTGCAACTGATGATTATGATACCTTACATACGTAACTTACGTCACATTACGAATGTGAACTTGCATAAGTATTTATTTCAACCCAAATCAGGATCTTTTCCCAAACCTACCAAAGTATTGTTTGTGCCGGTGTTGTGTGTTGTATACATTTTTCACATTAGTAAATACCTGTATGCCTGGCCTTTGCTGGGGCAGTCAGGGTACCAGTGGTCATCGTATTTGTCACATAAAAGTTTCTGTAGCTTCTCAGCAAACAATTCTGCTTTGGCTTCATCAAGCTTGCCACGTGCCACAGCCAGGCGTTTGAGGAAGTTGACTCCAGCCTTCACCTCTCTTTTCATGGTGTCTTTAGAAACAGAGGAAGAGAAAAAAAATCACTTGAGGCCTTCAACATATTCATTTGGTGTTTCTGTGTATGTATGTTTATCTGTAGGTTCTGAGTATCCAGTTCTGTAATCACAAACTTGCAGTTTTTTTTTCCAAACCAAGGTATACAGAAGCAGTGAGATTTGAGTTTCTGGTGACAGACTGCGACTTCCCTTCAATAAGATATGCACGTGGGGGGGTAGGAACTTCAGCTGCAGCGATAACAGCACTTCCCTGTGCAGTTGCCCCTGAGCCTTCTATTTTTATTATCTTCAGGGGAGCTCTGTCTGAAAGAGTGCCTGGCATTTTACAGCTATGGACATGGCTCTGTGTTGATAAAAGGCTAAAGTTTGTATTCAGGCAAACAAGATGCAAACTAGCGTTGCTGTGTTGACATGCAAGTATTCTGACATGCAAATCCATTGAGCTCACTGTGCTGTTTATCCTCTGATAGTGTGTCTGTTTGGTTTTAGTGCCAATGTCGCCCTGACCAGAGAGAAAAGTGTGTTCAACAAAAGGCCAAGGCAGCTCAAACTTTGCAGCACGCTAACATCCTGCTGATGTCCCTGACGAGAAAGTCGGGCATTGAACTTTGAGGTGCAGACAGTCATTTGTTATTGTGGCTTTCGGTCTATGTAATGTGTTGTGAGAGAAAATTATTATTTGCCCTCGTAGACGTAGCCACAGCCTCCACCTGAAAGATGTGACAGTCCTGTGACACAACAAGCAGGAGTAGTAGTAACTTTAAATCCCTAAACAAATATGTTTTTCCATTATCTGGACCATGAGAACATCAGCCTTATGTTTAGATGTTCAAACAGAGTAATAACTGACTGCAATATAAAAGCTGCTGTGAGGTCAACAGGGTCAAATTGCATGTATTCTTCAGGTTGTTGTTGTTTCCTCAGTGACAGAACTCTGTTTTGCTTTTCGATCACTCAGCAACAGGAGTTCATTCCAACAGTCTCTTCACCAGCAAAAGGTTGTAAATCTTGCGACACAACTGCCTGCAGGATGTCACTCTGACACTCAGACACACAAACACAGGTTTTTCTGGTCCATTTTGCATTTTCATGTTTTCTGGTACGACTGTGAGGAATGTTTGAGCAGCCGTGTACTTGAATTCCTCCAAATACCATGTTAAAGAGGCCTCAGGAATTCAAAACAGATAGGCTGGGAGAGCTTTTAGTGGATGTTTTGATTACTTTTTCCCCTCTCGATCTTTAATATTTGGTGTTTGTCTCTTTAGACTGAATTATTTTATAGAATTTGGGATGAAACACAATTTGGTTTCAGATGTGATGAAAATAAGATGTGAAATAACTCATAAAATGCAGTTTTAGCACTGTAACATGCAATTTTACGGAATGTTACAGTGTCCTGAAATATAGGCCAGCGCGACAACATTAATTATTATTAATATGAGTTGATTAATGTCCCAATCAGTTGTCAATTGTTTAATTAATCACCAACTATCTTGATAAACAATCTGATTGACTCATTCTTTAAGAAAGTAACTATTCTCAGATTTCACCTTCTTAAATGTGAAGATTTTCTGGTTTCTTTACTCCTCTGTGACAGTAAACTGAATATCTTTGGGTTGTGGACAAAACAAGACGTCACCTTGGGCTTTGAGAAACACTGGTCTACATTTTCGCACATTTAATATGTACCAAACAACTAATCAATGAATCGAGAAAATGTTCTGCAGATTAATCGATAATGAAAAGAATCATTAGTTGCACCCACAGTTTATTGCTTGAAGCAGGAACCAGTTATTTTTAAGTAGTTCGGCCATAAAAAATTACTTAAGACATTAATCAATTATCAAAATTGAAGCTGAAGGATTAACGGCTCCTTTATGGTTTGACTAAGTTCTCCTAGTTCACAAACTACTGTTTAAAAAACGGTCTGAAACAGGACTGTTTTCATTGCCCTTAAGAAAGTTGATGTTCTGGAAATGAGGGGTTTTCACAGGACAACATGTGACAACATTAAAATAAGTTCTATTTTTAATTTTCATTGCCATGTTAAGATATTCAACTGACAACATGCAGCATCCCACGTATCACTACTACTGACTGCCATCCAGGCTGAGTCGTGTTTTCAACTAGCTTGCATCATACCAACCTAATGATAAATGTCTTCAGATACCAGGGAAACTTACAAACATTCACACCACTGACAACGTTTGTTTTCTTTCATGACTTCACCTATGCATGTCATTACTTTGATCTAATCAAAGGTTCAGCGATGCCCTAAAGAAGGCTCCCAGCCATGACGAGCAGAGCAATCTACACACCACGTTTACTGTCTGTCTGTTTACTGAACAGTGACCTACTGCCATGATCACACCCTCTGCTGATACTGTTTTGATTTTGTGTGAAGAGACAACAACTTGACCCATTTTGCAGATTGAGAGTTGTGCTGTCTGCTAATACTGCAGACAAACTGTGACACTGTAATCAAAGGATTGGTGTATTGTTTAAAGACAGGATGATTTTTTTCTTTTGTGGGCAATTTCACAGCTTGTAGGCATGCTCAGAGTGCTATTATAATTTCATATGTGTGTCCCAAAGTAGGCCAAACAGTCAGTGCAAACAGGTTGGATCAGGGGTTGACAACAACAACCCCAAGATATTCAGTCTATTGTCATAGATGAGTAAAGAAACCAGAAAATATTCACATTTCAACTTTTTTCACCTAAAATAATTGCATATTTTGATAACTGATTCATAATCGATTAATCATTGCAGCATTATGCGTAACAGTTTGTAAGTGTGCTCACTGTACATGTTTGACTTGCTATGAATGTAGCAAAGTAGGTCAAACAGCCTGTCACTTCAATTTAATTAATTTGTCTATTATTTTCTTGAATAATCAATTATATGTTTGGTCCACAATATGTCAGAAAATGGTCAAAAATGTTGATCAGTGTTTCCCAAAGCCAAGGATGACATCCTCAAAAGTTTTAATTTGTTCACAATCCAAAGACATTCAGTTTACTGTCATAGAGGGGTATCGAAACCAGAAAATATTAATATTTACAAAGGTGGAACAAGACAATTTTGACTTGTTTTTCCTGAAAAATACTCAAACCCATCAAAATAGTTAGTGTTTAATATAATAATTCATAATTGATTAATCATTGCAGTGTTACACTTAACAAATTAATCAACAGTGGAAAGTAATTGTTAGTTGCAGCCCTACCAAGCCCTGTTCAGACCTGTTTACACTGACTGTGAAGTGACTGGCTGTTTGGCCTACTATAGGACACACATGAAGCCACGTACAGTGAGCACACTCACACGCTGTTGATTATTTTCTTGATAAACTGATTTGTTGTTTGGTCCATAATATGTTAGACAATGTTGGTCAGTGTTTCCCAAAAAAAGCTCAAACTGATTCATTAATTCTCAGACTACTTGGCAATTTATTTATTAGCTGAATCGATTACTGTGGCTCCAGGGCTTGGTAGATGTGACTGACAGATAGGTACAGGTGAACAAACGGTCATTTGATGTATTTTGTCTGGTTTCGTCGATATTGGCTTTAGGTGACAACGACAATTGTTTTCAGGTCTGCGTGAAACAAAGGAGACAAAACAAAGTAGTAAAGACACAACTGTGTGTGCTTGAGTGTGTGTGTGTGGTTCAAGGTGGAGACACGTGTTTGTGTGTGTTTGGCTGCTTGTGTGTATTTATTCCAACCAGAAAGAGAAAAAGAAAGAAGATGAAACGACATCTGAATTTACTCTGAACCCTTTGGTCTCTGGCATTTCTGCTATGATAAAGGAAACTACAAGCTGGAAATAACGCATTTGGGTTTTCAGAGAGCGCGGAAACCCCCTAGTGGAAATGCGTGGCCGAGAAACAGGCCCACTGTAATTCCGGCGTAGAAACTACATTTTCGAGTTACTCTAACTTAGAAAGGTAATTCTGAGACATTATGAAGCATTAAAGGTTTAAAACGTCAAAACTTTAAAGCGCTTAGAAGTGGGGTAGTTAGAAAAAGTTTGGGTCAGACACCAACTTAATAAGACAATAAAACTGACAAAATAATAAAAAATAATTATTACAAATAAACAGAACAAGACATAAAAGCCAGTGACGGACATAAAATCATGACGGACAACAAGATGTAACAAACACGACAACATGGCAACAAATTAACCATTAGCCTAAGTTATATTTACAACAAAATCCGTTTTAAGACGTGACAATAAAGTGAAAGAGATGAGTACTCACGTTTTAAAAAGTGTCCAGCGGTCGGTGAGTGTCCTCGACTCCTTGTGTCTGTTCTTGTGTCGTGTCGTGGAGTGCCTGCCTGTCTCTGTACTGCTGATGTGTTGGAGTTATTATGGTCAGCACATGTTGCTTCCTTGTTCTCTGTTCTGTTCTCGGTTGCTGCTGCAACAGCGACGTAACATTACCGTCAGCGTGACTCACTTCCTTTACTCAACGCCGTGAGCAAGAGCTGACTGGCTGCGCTGCACGGAGCGACACCCCGCCCTGCCCAAATATGGTCAGTCAAGGTAAACAGCTGAGTGGGGAATTTTACTACGTTACAATTTGGTTCGTTCCTACAAATCACATGTTACTATCCTGTGGCTATGATGGTATTTGTTGTTTATATCCCTAACTGTGACTCTCGAATAGGTTATTTTTGTCAAATGTTTGACTGTGTGGCAGATAACAGTGAGATTATAGTCACCTCATTGTTCTAGATACCAATTATGATTCCACTCTAACCAGCCATGTCTTGTGAAAGACTTGCATTATAACTTGTTTCTTAATAGGACTGGGCTTATATGGCCTATGAATAATATCTCAATATTTGTAGGCTATGCCACGATATACCATATTTCAATACATTTTCTCTAGAATAACATACTGTAAATTCGCAAATAGTGTTGATCTTATGGATTATGGTGCCTTTAAACTTTAAACTACCCAACAGTAAAAAGTAAAGTAGGACTGGGCAATATGGACAAAAGCAAATATATGTGAAAATATATTATTCCCCTTTTCACTGGGGACCCCCTGGAACCTAGGGGGCTGTATTTAGAGGGCCACTGCTGTGTATGCAATTATCATTACTGATTCATTGACATATAATCATTAAAACAAAAACTAAAATAAAAAAATAAAGAAAATACAAAACTATAATAATTCTGATCATGCATCATAATTTAAAAGAAATTCTGGGATTTTTTGTTGTGTAAGTACAACAGCTATACTATTGGACTATCAGCCTCTTGAGGTACAAAGTATAGCTGGTAAGCATGCTTCAACCTCAGTGGATATCACTGCAAAACAATATGAAAACAGCTCTGACATTTGGTCAAAATTGTTAGCCTTTCTTCACATTCTGTTATTAATTTTAGTCATTTTTGAGTTCCAAAATTCTTACATATTGCATCATTTTCTCATATCTCATATTGCATATTGCATCTTTGTTATGTTATATATTGTGTATCAGGTATATTTTTACATTTTATTTTTAATAGAGTGTTATGGGACTAAAGTTAAATTCACAAACAATGCTGCTTCAGCCATTCTCAGTGGGTCAGGGCCTTACTACGCCATCTAGTGGGCCGCGGAGACAGTGGCATTGTTAATTTACAAATTTAATTTAAAAGTTAATTTATATCCACAAAAACAAGAATTCACATACATAGAAAATGTCAAATTAAAATAAAAAATTAAAAAAATTAAAATTCACGTCTCGTGATAGGTAGAGACAAACGTGAACTAGGAAATCAGTCAGTCAATGAACAACAGGTGAGGACGCTCATGTTATGCTTGGGGCATGTTGTCTTTTAGGATTATCTCATGTACGCAGCCATTAAGTTACTTTACACATTTAAGATCCTTTCACAAGGTTCTTGTTTTAAAAAGTGTCAGATGGAAAGTCCGCTAACTCGAGGAGTTTAAGCAGAAGCTTTAGCTTACATTAGCAAAACGTATCAAATGCGCTAGCAGTCTAGCTGTCTGCTTTGTAGTTAGCTGTTTGGTTATTTCTTTTGGCATAACGCCATATTTTGTAAGATGATCATATGTTTTGTTTAAAAAAGAAATCTTTGTTCTCAAAGTAATCAGTAACCACAGCTGTCAGTTAATCGTTTCTCTCAAAAACATAGTGAAGAAGAGATGTAGAGTAAAAATAGAGTAGAATCTTGAAATTGTTGCCTACTTAAATGCAGTTCTTGAGTAAATGTACTTTAATTTGTTCTCATGAATGCTGTCTGTTATGTTGTTTTCCAGTTTGGGTTTTATGGTTAAAAGTGAGCACATTAACTACACTGGAATGTAAAACTGTAAATGATTACCGATGTTATTTGTATCAATGCAGTTCTTTTGTTTCACAAGGAAGAACTCATCCCATATGTTGTAGTTCTGTCTTACACACCCAGTGCTCTTTTGACCGCAGCACTCCAGCCATAACAAGCCGTGAGACTGTCTGTATATTTAAGATCAATAAAGCATCCATAAATACCAGCTCTTCACAGCAACACAGACTGAAAGACTGCACCTCTAAATCACAAACTGCAGACTCATATAATATTAACAAGATACAGTAGTACTATACAGGAGGTTTTTTTTTTTTTCCCACACTCTCAATCTATAGAAATATTCCTTTTACAATATAATAATTAACTTTTTGACAGTGTTGGAATGAGTATTAAGAATGTGGTCAATTACAGCAGTTTAAACTACAGGTAAAAATCTTGCATTCAAAAATTCTGATAATGTAAAAGAATGGAAGTAATATTAAGTAATACGAGCTAAATGTACTTAGTGCATTAAAAGTAAAAATGCTATGCACTATTATGGAGAGCAGCATTTAAATGTTGCAACTGAGAGAGTTTTTGAGTTTATAATTTATAATTAATCGTGGTATAGTTTGATCAGTAAAAGTTAACATTATTGTCAACTTCCTTTCATCAGTAAAACAATATAAACATTTTAAATGCTGTATAAAAAGCACACTGCAGATATTAATCTTAAGTTTTGCGGAATTTCCTCCATAGTATTTTATTTATTTGGGGACCCAAATAAAATCTCCTGTGATTCCCCTGTAGGTCTTAACCCAGTCTTTGGGAATGACTGATATAGAGGATCAATATGCTATTTCTCCTAGACATACATGTATCAGACAACAAGATGTGTTAAAAAATAATGTTACGAAATACTAAAAAGTAACAAAATACTAAAAATGTTCTAAGAATTTAAATATGTACAACTTTAGCAAGAGGTCATGTGGGGGCAATAACAAGGTGCAGCTAAAGATAAAAGAGTGAAGATAACAAAGCACAGACAACAAGAACTGCAATGTTAATATGATCTAATTATAGTATAGCAGTATAGCAATGCATCATATTTTGGTTATAAGCCAATTGTGTGTTTTGTGTATAAGATCTGAATTTGCGGAGTAGCTGCAAAAACAATAGAAAAAGTACTATAGTTCCCTCTTAAATTAAGAGAAATATAAAGTGTCATATAATTGAAATATTGAGGTGAAATATAAGAACCTCAAAACTTAAGTACAATGTTTGAGTAAATGTATTAAATTACTTTCCACCACTGTTTTTTAGATTATCGATCAGTGTTGCATTTCACTCCAGTCCTGACTAAATAAACAGTTTGTTTCTCTTTGTGACCACTAGAGGGCAGGCTGGTTTCTCTTCTCAAATTTCATCCACTTACAGTAAAAATCTTTGTTGCATGTTGCATGTAAAGCACATTGCACTTAAACAAAGCAGTTACTACTCTTCCTCAGTCTTCATTGCTACAAATTCAAGTATCAACTCTCCTTTGGTTCCTCAATTCCTGCATCCTCTCAAATTCAACTATCTTTCCATTTTTAATGTCTTTTCAAATATCCAGCTACATTTTTACTTGAAATACTGTGTTTTTGCAGGACTTTTGTAGGGAGATCTGCAGCCTCATATGGTTGCCATAAAAGAAAATAAATAAAAATAAAGTCAGCATTTACTGCAGTGCCGAATGGGCAAGGCATTAGCTGATGATTATTGCTGGTTACATCTGTAATTTTTCATCTTCCCCTTTCAATTTATCCTTCCTTTTTTCAACACACACCTGCATGCTATTTTCCTTTCTTTCTTACACTCATTTACTCATTAATCCTGTGGTTTCATAGTTTATCTATTCATATTTTTCTTTTTCTTGCTGTTTTTTTTTCTGTTAGCAGTTACAGTGGTCTGTTGGTGTCAGTGCAGGTATTTTGAGGACAGTGTGTCAGATCTGTGTGGATTTTTCTTCCCTCCTGCCTCAACTGGCGCACACTCCCTGTCCCAGATGCCAACTCAAGAGTAAGTTATTGCTGTTAGTGTGTGTGCAAGAGATAGAAATAGATAAATAGAGACACAGAGAGACATGAGAGAGGAAGAAAGTGTTGAAGAGTGGGTGTCTTTGGTATCGATTAGCATTGTTTCGATGGCCGATGGAAATTAAATTGCCTTCTCTGTCTTTGTTTCCCTACTGTCTCTCTTTCTTTGCTGTTGTTGACCTCCTTCCCACTCCATCTCCTTGTGGTGAGCCTCCATAGGCAATTCCTCTTAACTATAAGACTGATTGCATTACAATGTCTTTAAACAAGCAATTAATTTTCTCAAAGAGTCACAGGTCGTTCTGCTCCTTCCTTTCTGTCTTTGTAATCCTTCTGCACAACTTTCTCTATCTGAAAACTATTGATTTTCCCCCTCGGTTTGTCACTTGTGCTCCTCAAACACTGGCTGGTACTCTGCTGTGATAATGGGAACCCAAACCGGGACACATCATACAAACACACACACAAACACACACCTTTAATGTACATATTGCTCACAAGTGTTCAGATTTTCGTAGATAAGTATTGGAAATGAAAGCACTTGACCTCGAAATGTGATCGTTCTTTTTCAGGAACAGCTTCTCTCTGAACACGTCTGGCGGTATCAATGAAGCCCACACGCATACACCACATGCAGCCTGCTTCGCCTTTAAAAACATATTGATTTCTCTCTTTCGCAGGGAGCTTAATGCGATCGATCGGCCAGGCCCTTTCAAGATCAGCGCCAGTATAAGCATCTCTTCCCCTAACACACATGCTGCCTCTTTCCCCTCAGGTAATGACTGTCCTTGGGCTGGGGGGAATAGTTTGTCTGCATTAAGAGACAGAAGTGTTTCTCGTGGCATCCCGTCCCTCTCCGTCCTCTCTGGTCCTCAGTAATGTGGTTAAGTGTGGAGCATGTATTCGCCTCTTTGACAAAAGGTATGAGCGAATGCCGCACACACCTCCTTTGACCTTTATCATCTGCCCATCCCCCCTCCCTCCCTCCATCTACCTCCTCTTCCTCCTCCTCCTCCTCCTCTCCACCTCTCAGTGGGTCGATACCTATTTGTATTTGCAATGCATTAGACCAGTGCCCCCTTTTTAGATTGAAAAAGTTGGCTTTTCTCAGTTTGGCGCCTTGCAGGCAAATCACATATGTGGAAAGGAGCTTTTCATGCGCAATTTACACCTTTTTTTAAAAAAAAAACCTTTTTAAGACATTTAAAATTAATTGTAATGATAATCATGTGCGTGGTTAGGCTTAAAAAGCAGAAATTAAGACTTATATTAAGTAAATTAAAGACACTGAGGAATTATGAGAGACCCTCAGTCCCAGTCACCATAAATGGTCTTCATGTTTATAGACCCATAGAAACACCCGTTCTCCTGTTGCGTGTGCCTCGGCACTGGTTTCCCACCAAGGGGTCCGAACCCCCCAAGAGCTAACAAGAAAAATCGAAGGGGTCATGAAATGCTTAATAGGATAGGATAGGAAAGAAAGAAAGAAAGAAAGAAAGAAAAGGTCACTAAATTATGTTTGAGATGGAACTTTCACTCTTGACCTTAAAAACAACAACAACAAAATAGTGGTTAACAAACCAGTCTCAGCTTTTAGGCCAGAAACCTGTTGTAAACACACAACACTGACGCAAATGTTTAAGTTGATATGGCAAACTTGTTAGCTAAAAGTTGCTTATTTCCACATTCAGCAGATGCAGAGCAACATTATTATTCATATGGAGTTGTGGTTTTGATCACCTGATGAATTTAAGTCCAATACTCACTCTTTTAGCTCTGTTTTGGTCCCTACCAACTCTTGAGGGAAATACAGTAGAGACTGTTTATAGATCAGGGTTATCATGATGAACTGCTTAGATAGATCAAAAAACTTGGTACAGAATCATTCCTTTACCAATGCTGTTTAAATATATTGCTTGTCATTATTTGTGCATCAGTGTTTCTCAAACTTGTTACATCATGTACCACCCCTTAAATTATGTGACTCTCCAAGTATCACCATTATGACTGTCGTTAAAATACAGCAGCGTAGGCCTAACCTATTCAGCTATGGACTATTCATGCGGGAGGCAGCTTTATTCTCAATAAGAAGATTATTCATTGTTGGCTGTTGTCAGCCACAGCCACACTGCCTTCAGTTCAGCTCCTAACTGATCATGGATGATGTATATATGTGCTATGTGCATGACCATGAGTACGTAGCAGGCTGATATTGAAACAAAAATATTAAAGGAAGGCAAAAACTTATTTTAAAGTATAATCAAGTAATCCATTTACACTGCACTCTTTATTTTAGTCTTTTTCATGCATGCCAACATACTGAGAAAACATGATGGTAACTTTTAAAGTAACTTTACTCCCATGATACCTGCCTAATTGTGGCTGACTGCCAAATGCTGGTGCTCCGTGCATTTTGAAATCATGACGAGAAAAAGAAAGTCATCACGGTATAAATTGTTATAAATGCAATGTACAAATTGCTGGATGGTTAATTTCACTTTTTAGATGTTGTCCTAGCAGGTAACAACTTTATCTTTAGCTATAGCATTCTAAAAGAAGCATTTTGCTTCATGACTACTTACACAATGGTTCTGTTCTATGGTGATTTTTAGCCGCAGTAAATAAAAGGGCTACTTAAATCAGACAGCTGGCAAGTAAATGTTTCTTGAGGGGGTCACTTGTACTGCTTCATCTTTTAGAGCAGGGGAGCAATATTGTTTTTCTGCCACCTACTGGATTTGGGGAGCAGAAGGATAAGCTGTGTATAGAACACTGTATGATAGGGCTGTCACAATTTCAATATTAAATCTAAAATCGATTGAAGTGAACATTCACTTTCGATTATTCAAAATCAAAGGCAGAATTTGCAATTCTCCTGGTATTTTTTTCTCTTTACCCACACCTTCTTGTGGCATCCAGCATGTAACCAAATTGATTTCCCCCTTTATTTTATTTGATAGGAATGGTGCAATTTAACATAGTTCCAGTACAGAATATGAACCTGATGTGTTGCACAGAACATATAATTTTTAACTCTTGTCCCTAACACTTCAAACATGACAGTGTAGCTTACCAGGCCTTATATCACACTTGATACCCTATAAACAGTCTTTTTAAAGAATAGTTTAAAAATGTAAATTACTCTGTAGTCTAACTATTGACAATCAGTCCAAATAAATAAATAAATTGAAATGAATCTGATTGATGAATTGTGATATTCTAATCAAAAGTCAAATCTAATTGTGGATTTCTAGAATCCTGACACCTCTATGGTATAAAGAAAAAACAAAAGGTTATAGGCTACTGTAATAATCATTATCATGATCAATTTGACCCAGACAAACATGATCACTATGTGTGGTTTTTAACCGCATCTGACTCATTAGCTGCTAAATGCTTTGTTATGCTGACTTTGTCTGTCTTTGGTTGCGTGCTGAGCAGGTAGAGCACAGTGAGAACTTCAGAGCTTTATCTTAAAAACAACACAAGTAAAATAGTCATTTGATCCATTAATGATATAAAAATGGTATTGATTATAGCAGCTAATAGTAATTATAATAATCAAAAAGAACGCTAATTTATCACAATTCTGTGGCAATCAGGCAAACTCCTTGTGAGACTGTTCCATTTTTGTCTGGTGAAACTGGAGATTTCCTCCTTTTTTAGACTCTAAATTAACAAATAAAACAGTCAGAGGAAGGAACAGCCTTACTTCAGATTTGTAAATAGCCCTTCACTGTTAGGGTTCAAGTGCTGTATGTGCATGTCATGTTGACATTTTCCCTCCACACATGTTTTCTCTGTAGATAAGACAGCCTCACATCCACCCTTATATCTTTTTGATCTGAGGCTTAGACAGGATTAAATCAGCAAGAAAGTCATTTCTCACTAGATTTAATTTGGTTGGTGACTTTTTAATTGCCTACATTTCAATCCCTGTCCTTGGTTCACATAGCTGCAGTCTAAACACAACGTACATTACAGCTTTAAGCATCTTCTAAGTGCATTAGGAATAAACAATACACTACAGCAATGAATAAAGAATAGTATAAGTAACGAATAAATCTATAATTGTTGTATAAATATTAATTCAACAAGCAAGCACACTACCTTTCAAGTGACTTCCAGCTAAACTTATGCCTTCTATTCAAAGAGCAAATTGCATTTCCTGGTTTTCAAAATACTTTTAAAGATACCCTACCTCAAATTCCCCAAATTTCCTCACTGCAGAGGATCTGAAACTCAGGTGTGGATGTAAATTTCCCACTGTTGTTTTTAAGAATTTCAGCGACAAAAAATGCGGGGAAACTCAGGGATTTTCCAGGAAGATTTTTTTATGTGTTATCTCTTTGTGTAGCTAAACACCAGGCTTGTAATTTATTTAAAATTTGGTGTTGTAATGTATGTGAGGGAAAATTGGAATTCCCTAAACTGAATTAAATACTCACCCATTGTCTGTTCATTATTTGACATTTTATTGTCTTTTTTGTCATGGTTAGTAACATATTGTTAAGTTTGTTGCAGGGACTGTATTGGAAAATATTCAAAAAATGTGTGTTTAGCTTTAAAGGAAAAATTCAGTTTTTTTAAGTGGGGTTGTATGAAGTACTTATCAACAGTCAATTTATTAACTACAGTAGCTGGCGAAGGGCCCAACCCAGTTTAGAGTAGCAACAGTACTCTTTCCCCTCTCCACTGTAGGAAACTCAGCAATTTGCTGCTGTGGACAGGCTGTCTGAAGGTAAGGTAAAATGGTGAAAATGTTCTAAATTTAGCGTACACTTAAATTGTTTTGGGTGGGTCTTTTGTAAGTGCCTAAAATACATTTTGCTGATAACCCCTTTGGTAATGCATGGATGGGCTCTGAGGGCATCAGAATCCACATTTGTCTTGTCATGATATATGCATTTGCATAAATCATTCACCTGCCACCCACCAGAATGTATTATTTTCTCTGATGTAAGACCCGCATCTGCACTTCTACTGGTACCCGGAGGATAAATTACCTTTTGAATTATGTCGAGCAGCTTTCCAGGTGATTTCTTTGAGTGTTGTATTGATGTATGAGTGTTTACTTTAACAATTTACAATTTACGTTTACCAAGGCTGCTTTCACTTTTGTTCCCATATACACAGGAAATATGCAAATATTGTGGGACATTTAAGCAGCATAATTTGCAACTGTGGTAATAAATTTGACAGGACAGAGGAAATTCTTCAGAGGAAACGGAATTAAATAATCAAAGAAGTGCGTAAATGCACCAACAGCGTGGGGTTAGTGGGGTGATGCTTCATGCTATTTCCCACCTGCAGTCCATCTACTATTAATCAGAATGTTAATTATTATGACCCAGCCTGTCCAATTCGAGGATTAACCACAGAGCACACTCTTGGAACTGCGCTCTGTGCATCACTATACCCCGTCCATATCAGTGCATTGCTTTGCTTCTTTGCTGGTACTCCTGTCTGCTTCTCCAAACTGGCACATTGACCACCATCTACTGTAGGTAAAGAACTGACTATGGATAAGTATCTCATACAATCCCACTTATTAAAAAAAAAAAAAATCCCTTTCAAACTTTATGAAGGCACTGCTATAAAAGCTTGAAGACC
Source organism: Lutjanus campechanus (assembly GCA_027495735.1). Lineage (NCBI taxonomy): Eukaryota > Metazoa > Chordata > Actinopteri > Lutjaniformes > Lutjanidae > Lutjanus > Lutjanus campechanus. The sequence continues at coordinate 26,632 of JAJHUR010082627.1, forward strand.
TGTTGAGTTTATTTCTTCTCTTTGTCTTTTAAGGTGCCTTTATAAACCCTCTGCTCCTTTATTTTTTATTTTATTTTTTTAATTTTGTTACATCTTTTGCTTAAAGGTTATAAATCATCCTCCAGTTACAGGTGACCTTGATGTGAGATGTGTTTATGAACCCAACGTCTGTTGAGCAAACTTTGGCACTGCATACATAAATGCTTAGGGACTACTTGTATAATGTAGAACAGTTTAACATATGCAAGTCTGTGCTGTGCAGGCGTCGGGTGGTTCAGTTTACTGCTTGCCCCCGCTGGCCTGCGATCGAATCCTGCCAGAGCTCCTGACTCCCCTCTGTCTCCCCCTCTGCTGTCTCAACAATTAAATCAGTCAAGGTGAGTAGACTGCCCACTCTCCTTTTTCATAAAGAAGAAAATAGACAAACAGATAAAAGCATAAGTTGGTATAATAGTCCACTTTATGACCCAAAACACAAACGAGTTGTCTTATTATGAAACATTTCACCTGTATGTCAGCAGTTGCCATGGAGATTTTGTGCAGATATGTGAGGCTCTGCTTAATGGTCTGACCTTAACCTTGCACTTTCTCGACTGCACGCTTTCATGATGTTACAAACACATGGGCATAATTTATACAGCAAATCAATATTTCAACGGCAGTCTTTTCTCTCACCTTTTTCTGCAAACATGTCAAACATTCCAGTCACGCTTTATTGTACAGTACATCAATAAGGCATAACAAGCTGTACTTTCTGTGCAATTAGACAAAACAAGAAGTAGTATGTTCTTTATTGGACACTAGTAGGCACTTTATTGTACACTTATTAGACTTTATTAGAGGGTAATTAGGGACAAAATACAAGACAGTCAGTCTTGGCTACTTTGCCAGTTGTATGGTACCAACCAAAGATGGTGTGTCTCAAATATCAGATCAGTGATTTCACTTTAGTTTATAGTACACTTCTGCTGTCATGTGTCCCTAATTACCCTCCAATAAAGTCTGATTAGGGTCAAACAGTGGCAAATAATACACTTTAGTTTACAGTATAGTTCTGTTGTAATGTGTCCCTAATTACTCTCTAATACAATCTAATAGGGGTCTTATAAAGGGTTTAATACTGTTAGGTGTATGGTTTCTAATTAGAGTATGACTACTGTACAGTTTGTTATATGTTATTAGTGTACTATAAAATAAAGTAAAGCAACCAACATTCCTTTAAGATTGGTTCAACTCAATACTACAGTAAAAAAAACTTGCTCTGATTAAAATACACATTGATGCATGTATGTCGTACATCTTATGTATTTCTTGAACTGATTTCCAAGTCTTCCAAAGCTTTGAGCCACCATTTACAAACCTTTTCCCCTCCCCCATCTGCATTTCTCTCTCTGCCCCTTTTCGCCCCGCTGTCCTCCTCCTCTCTCTCTCTCTCTCTCTCTCTCTCTCTCTCTCTCTGTCTCTCTCCTACAAGCTGTGTCTCTTTCCTGTGTGCTGGGGGGCCAGCGGAGGGGAAGTACACAGAGAAGGAAAAGCACACTCTCTGAGTTCAAGTGCACGGGCTTAAAGACACAGCTGGCTCCAACAAAGGGGGAATATGACAAGGGGAAAAACAGTTGTGGAAAGGCAGAATAATGATCTATTGACAAGGCGTTTGTGTACGGGGATACAGTAGAGGGATCATTTCACAAAAAAGGGGGGAAATTTTAAAAAATGTGAACGGGAAAACGGAGAAAAAAATGTCTCCTCCCCTTTTCCTCTCTCCACGTATACTCCTCCTATTCCCTCCCACCTTCCTTTCTTTCAATCTCTGTCCCTCCCTCTCTCCTCTCCTTCATTCCTACCCCGCATGCATGCACACTCACACACACACAGATACACACATACACACACACACGATGACTGATGCCTTCTCCGTTTTCTCAGCTCTCCCTGCAGTAGACTTTTGTGTGTTTGTCCTCTCTGCACAGCCGTATGGTGGAACCGGTTCTGCACTGCTTCAGCACAAACGCTGTGAGGAAAAAAGTACTGATCCTGTACTTTTCCTCACGGCGTTCATATCCTTTGTCCATAAGGCATGTTTCCCCTTCAAAGTCCCGTGTGCATGGAGGGGTGAAGAAAAGAGCAACGGAGATGAGGCAACAGCGGATAAAAATGTGACGAGACTGGAGTGAAATAGAGATGCAAGGCTGCAAGTCAGGAGGGGAAGGCACTAACTCGAGAGTGAGGAAGAGGGGGCACAGAGGAAGAATCAAGTTGGAATCGGGAAAGAAACGCGGGAAAAGGTAAAAAAAAAAGGAGGAGGGGGGGCTGACCTTTGCGGTATATGCTTTAATTCTCTTATTTTGTGTTATTTAGAAAGAAAAGTCACCACGCACACGCTTTATTCCTGTCTTTTATTGTTTTCGCTGTCTTGATTTCTGTGTTTGGCTCTGCTGTGGTTTCTGTTGGTTTGTGTACCTAAAGTCATTTTCCTTCCTCCCACTCCCGCTGGAACATTTTTGCCCTGTTTCCACGCTTCTCCCATAATCCAGCCGTGTCTTTTGTCGCCTGTATTTGCTTGACAGAATATCGGTATTTGTGGAAAGAGCCTAAAATCAGAGTTCGTCAAAGACTCAGGCTGGTTTTGGGGCCCAGTTGTGAGGACGAAGGGGAAGGAAGCGTGGGGTCGGGGCACTCACTTTTGTGCCATTACTGTGTGTCGATCACTGTCTTTGTAAATCTTATTCGGTCAGAGAGCGAATGTTTTTGACCTAGTTTTGGTTCTTGTTAAAAAGATGACACAAAGTATTTGAATTCTTTGGCCATCATCCTCCCTACTCTGGAATTGACACGTCCCACCCTCTACTTCCCCTTACTGTTTGTTTGTGCTCTCACTATGTGTCCCTGTAACACATGAACAGACCTCATCCGTACGTCTCTGTGTCCACTAACATCTAACTTACTGCTCTGAATACCTTCAGGCTTCGTGCCCGGGCAGCTCTCACCTCATCCTGGCTGTCCTGTTTGCTCCCAGCCTCGCCTCCATTGTTTAATATCGACAAGTTACTGTTGTCTCCCGCATGTGTGTGTTTGCTCGAGGACCTGTGATATATCCTCATCTATCTATACATGCTCTTAACAAGCCTGTCCATCTCCATGGAGACCTGATACGAGCTCTCAGGCTCTGTACCCCTGACTGAAACCAACTCGCAAAGATACCCAAGTTGTCTCTCTGCCAGGGTGCGCCATTTGGCAGAGGACAGAAAAAGGGTTTTCTTGATCAGAGGATGAGGGTAGTCTTGATACTTGCGTCTAAATGTAGGTTTAACTTGAGGCTTAATACTGGCACCAAAGTCCCAGACAGCCAACCTTGATGATTGGTGGCTGGTTTGTACTCAAAGACGTGGTTCAGCAAAGACTGGCTAGCAGAGAAGGACAGTCAAACACATATGTTTGTTTTTTGGTGGAATTTGAATGATTGAATTGAATAATTAATAAAAAAAACAAAGTAGTTTGTCAAACACTGACTCATTTTATTCCAAATCATTGTCCTCATTGGGCCTAATTCATGTGCACAAATTTTGTGTTGACTTGTACAGTACATGGAGTTGAGAAATGAACTTGGGTAATGAAGTCCCCATGACCAGTGAAATTCAAGCACTCCTTATTCAGAAGAGCTATTCCTTCTCAGTCACACTTTGGTGAAATATATAAAATAGCAAATGAAGTGCAAGTACAGTAATTAAAATGCAACATAGCCTACCAATTATATTTTCAAGTGGGTCAGAAAATCTACTTGCCCAAAGTCAAGTTTAAGTTGCCTCAGTACAAATTGTTTTATTAGTGGTTATTAAATAACAAAGACTTAAGTTCATTGTCAAGTTTAATCTGGGGCTGTGACCTATATAAAATGTCAGAAAATAGTCAAAAATCCAAGCTGATGCCTTTAAATGTCTTCTTTTGTCTAAAACCTAAAGATATTCAGTTTAATATGATTAACAATTAATCAGATTATCAAAATAGTTTAATGTGTTTTTTACCACAAGTGAGTTGCCAGAGTTACTTGCCTGCCTTTGCATTTTACTTGCCCCAGGCAAGTGACCAATACTTACTGTTGAGCCCTGTGATGGTGCATTGACTATTTCATTATCAACTAATCTGCCAATTATCTTCTCAATGAATGGACTGAAATGTGAGAACATAGTGAAAAATATCAGTCTATTTCCCAGATCCCAAGCTGATGTCATCAAGTTGCTTATTTTGTTCAACCAACAGTCAAAAACCCAAAAATATTCAATTTACTACCACAACAGCAAATAGTCACATTTGATGAGTGAATTGTTGGTACTTTTGCTACAGAAATGACTACTATACAGCATACTGACCTTGATGCCTGAATTAGTGAGTATTGTGGTGTCGTGCAGCAGAGGAAGCTCGATCTGACACTTTAGCCTGCACAACTCCAAGTGTAGTCACTACAGTTATGTATCCACCGTTCTCAACTAACTGTCTGTCTCCTGTGATCCAAATATACCTGACAGCTGACAGTAGAGCCACAACAACAAATCAATTAACCAATTAGTTGCCAACTATTCTGATCATTTATCCAGTTTGAGTCATTTTCATAAAAAATGTCCAAATTCTCTGATTTCAGCTTCTTATGTGAATATTTTCTGGTTACTTTAGTCCTTTATGACAGAAGCCTGAATATCTTTGGGTTGTGGGCAAAACAAGACATCATTTGAATATGTCATCTTGGGCTTTGAGAAACACTGATCAACATTTTCCACTATTTTCTGACATTTAATGGATCAAACAACTAATGGACTAATCAAGAAAATTAAGATTAATAGACAGGTAAAATAATTGTTAGTTGCAGCCCTTAGACTGTACAGGAAATAACCTGCTGACACTGGACATAACTCTGATTATTTGGATATTCTAATATGCTGATGACAAAAAATCCTTGGAACTATTTGAATCTATGATTTTGTGCATACTCCATGAATCAAATATTGCGCATTAAGACAGTCTATCATATCATAATACTTGATGGCATATGAGCCATCAAGGCATTCAGTGCATCTCCAAAGCGCTACTTCTTCATGACAATACTGAATACTTTGGCAGAAATAATGGATTACCCTGGCTTATTGTACTGACAGTGAATGTATCAGTTATTTAAGAGCTCTTCAACTTGATCTGAGCACATCAGAAATTTGGAGTGCACAGAAAGCCGTTAATGTGTTTCACTTTATAAAACATAACTCGGCCTTCGCGATCAATTATGTAGCCCTGGTGTGAAAGGAACGGGAAAAAGGGCCACACACAACAGGCAGCGGGGCCCGGGCTGGCGTGAAGAGAGAGAAAGCGCTGCACCATGTGACCGCTGTGGATGTACTAACGCTCTCTCACGGTCTGAGTGAGAGCTATTCCCCCTGGACTCAGTGTTCCAGTTGCATCAGTGTTTGTCTGCTTTCTCTAGGACATGGGGCTGAAATGGGGCTGGAGCTGAGAGAGCTCCATCTGGATACCCATCGGGCTTCCCTACTTTAGAAGCACAGTGCTGAGAATGTTTTACCAGTTTAAATCTCTGACTGACGGGAGGTTCTTGTGTTTTGTTCCAGTTGCAGGTGGTGCACGTCTTGACGTTATTGTCAGTTGCTGGGTGATGTTGATGATTTAGGGTGAGATAGTTGATTTCTGCAGATGATTTTGTCTCTGTTAAGGTGATAAATTTTAGTCGACACATTTTGAAATGTTGTACTGTGTACTCCACAACATTTATCTGACAGTTGTAGTTACTAATCACTTACTATACATATAATTATCTTCCAAAATATTATGGATAAATAATATGTTTTTGCCGTTATTTTGTAAACCTAAGCTTGATATTATACTCAATATATATTGTACACAGTGCAAAGAGATTATTTGAGGTAGAGTTAAACTGTTAAGTTGACCAGGACGACACATTGTACAAGACTAGTGAATGACAGTAGCAATACAGTAACACCAGATATGTTTACAGTAGTATAGAAACAGTGTCACCTTTACATAAGTTGTCCATAGTTTATTTTTCAGCTTTAAAATGTCCCTCTCAGCACATATCTTGTTCACAAGTTTCTATTTTTTTTAAGTCTACTCTAAAAAAGCAGGATCAGGGTTAGTGTCATCATAGTGTCCTAGCAGCAAAGATGGCTACAACATAAACTGTCCCTGCTGTGGTCAAAAACCTTTGTCTCATATCATGCCCTTCTCTTTGTGCCCATATTTTATATCTACTAAATAAAACAATGAAAGTAAAATAAATAAATACATGTTGAAATAGAAGGGCACTTGGAAAGCACAGGCGTCCTCCAGAGCCAATAGTCCAAACTTCTATGATATGCAAATCTGCAAGCACAACCACTATATATGTCTGGATATTTTTTTCCAAAACTAAGATCCTGCACCATATTTTAAGACAAAACCCTGTGGACTCTTCATGGATGGATAATAAACAACAAAGTCAGAATGTACTGTATGATTGTTAGAGGTCATGTAGTGTAAGAAATGATTAGCAGTTCTCCATGTGTTATGCTAGCCCACAATAACCTTTAAATGGGCTTATTTTAATTCAATTGACTTGGAAAAAAGACAATAAGGATAATTTAGACATTGCTCATTTCATACACAACCTGGTGCATTTGTGTCTGCAGTGATGTTTGAGGTGGCTGTTGTGTTTTGTTGGATGTTTAGTCACAGCACACCATTCACTTTAATTATGACAGGTTTGTGCATTTGCAGCAAAGTGTATTTTGTGATTGACAATGGCGTTACAATTAATCTACCTTGCAACATTAACAAAAGTGAAAAATAATTGGTATATCTGCCAGTAACCATGCACATTTTTCACAGTACTGAAGTAAATACGTTATTAATGACATTAAATTTCTCTCAGATCACACACTTCTAAATCATTTCATTTGCTTACAACTGCATTAAGTAAGTGAGGTTTTTATGAAAATATCTCTAGTCTAAATACCAAAGTTGGACCTGCAAGAAGAGCAGACGTACAGTAGAGGCCCATCCACACAACAGAGCCACAAATTCTCCAAGTTTGCCTTCATAGTCAACTGATGAACAAAATTAGGGAGCAAAACTCAAACTTTGTTCTAAACGGCAGCAAAAGAACACTTGGTTCAGAAAAAAACTCAATGTTTGCGTGGATATTTTGCTTTTCTTCATCCTCTGGTATCCTTCAGCATAGAGAAATGGTCGGACTGTGTCATTGTTAAATATGACCGTGCTGAGTGAAGTCTGCCTACATCCTGTTACATGATTTCTGGGTATTGGACTGCAAATTGCCACTCATTTGGTGATGACCGTGTGTGGACTGTTTCTCTACCAAGTTGAATATAATCATGTTTTCATGTCTTCCACTGCAGTGTTCGAATCTCTTCCAGTAACTGAGTTAATATCAATGAATAGTTTCCTCATGCAGGGGCCAGGTGGCTGCCTTGTACATTCAGATGGAGGCAGAGGTGGTGAGGTGGGGGTTAATATTTGCAGGCTGTAGGAATGTGTTTGGAGTCAGCAGTGAGAATTCCTCAGTTCTGCATTAGTAGGTCTCAGTGTTGACTCTTACCTCTCCAAACTACCTCGATCCCCTCTTCTCCCATGTCTTTCTCTTCCATCTCCCTCTATCAGATCCGTCTCGCATTTGATCTCCATCTTTGTCACCACGTTCCTACTCCTGTCTCGTTCTTCTTCGTCTATGTTCTGTCTCAAGTTTTGATCCTCACCATCTCCCCTCTCCTCTCAGGCTCTTTAGATGTCTCGCAGACATCTAAAGAGCCTCAGGAGTTGGGGGTTGGGTAAAAAGCGAGAGATAGTGATACTGTGTGTGAGATAATTCCAGCACAGTGCTCTACATTGCTGGCCTCGTGTCCTCTTCAGTACTTCAGTCATGTATGTTTTATGGAGCAGGTTGGTTCCAGAGGAATTGTGGGCTTTGTTGATGTCATCAGGCATCATCTATTCATATCTTCTCATGAGTTAGTTCAAATGTAGACCATCTGCCCACACAGTCACACGCTTCAGTATCATAATCAGGTACTGTAATGCTCAGGTAAAATCAGGACAAGAGTCACAAAGACAGAAAACCCGTTCTCTTGAAATCATATTTGTGATTCTAAGAAAAATGAACATATGAATTTAGTTAAATATAAATATATAACCACTTGTTTTTAACATATGATAATGATTAGCACACAGACTAGAAACGGGGGAAATGGATGTATGTATGAAGGAGAACTGGATATAGCGTTGGAGGTGGGCCTCCATTCATTCCTCTGAAAGCAACTCTGTTGCACATGAAGCCAGTAGGGTATAACAATACATCGACCTGGATCAATATATCGATTCAGTGTTCGACGATCCAATATGATCAATACAAAGTCAAAATAGCTATCTGTATTGTCATCTTTCTGACACCTTTATTTTGAAATTCCCATGGCATGTCTGTGTTGTAAATGTCTGGAAGAATTCAGTCCTAAATTGCTGAATCATAATTTAGTTGCTTTTTGTGAGTTGACATAGTTGTGAATTGAACATATGATATTGTCTGATGTTGTTTGCATGCCCTTGAACTGAATCTAAATTGTACTGTGGCAGACTTTCCTAATGTTATTGGACCGAATGTATCTAATCCTGGTCATGAAGGACTCATTTCATAGGCTTTGCTCAAAAAAATTCTTTCACAATGTAAGTATATGGGGAAAAATGTTATTGAGCCGCTGTGCATCATGTGACATTGTCATTATACGGTTTGACTTCTATGTCAAATGTGCTCCAAAGCCTTGGGGGCCTGGACTCTCCAAAGTAACAAAATCTGCCATCTGGCACTCTTTTATTTTAACAGATTAAACAGATACGTGGTAGTTAATGAGCTGCACTGGAAGGTAAATTTTGTTACCCACCAACTTTGTGCTAAGCTAACAGTTTGGTGTAGCATCATTTCTGGCATACAGACATGAGAGTGGTTATGATCCTCTCATCTAAGTCTTGGCAAGGAAGTGAAATATAATTTCTTTAACAGATTAAGTCAACAACTATTTGTTGTTTTCAAATAATTGTTTAAATCATTCATCCAGCATATTTGTCAGTCAGCTTCTCAATTTTTAAGTTTTATTCTCTTTTCTGTTGCTGTGAGTTGGATATCCTTGGCTTTTGCACTGTTTGTCAGACAAAACAAGTAGTTTGTTAAGTAATGCTCTGTGAATTAATGATGTGTGTAAGATTTTCAAGGGTTTAAGTATGTTTTCATTAGTGTATGACGTTACCTGATAATAAGAGTTGTGTGTTTTTAAAGAACGAGCCGTTCACATATAAAGAGGACATGGGTCCTTTTTCACAAAGGCACCACCACGTTTTTACAGTTGCCTGGAACGGATGAACACTGGCTTTAGAGAGTTTCACATTCACTGTAGGTTCTCCACATGCTTGGAAGCACACTGCTAGATGCCACTGAATCCTTCACACTAGTCCTTAACGTCATCAGCAGTTTATATATTCAGTTGTTTAAAACAGTTTTCCTCTTTTGTATTATTGTGAATTGAATATTGTTGTCGTTTAAACTGTTTGTCAGACAAAATAAGTAATATGACCGCTCTAATATGATGGGTGGGTTTTTTTTGTACATTTTTAGCTTGAACAATTGACATTAAAATAATGGTGTAACTGGATAAAAAAAATCCAAACAATCAGCTGTAGCCCCAGAAAAAAATGTAAGTTTGTAGATCAAGTGGTTTGAAGTGTCACTATGTCTCCTCGGGCATATTGACGGCATTCACAAGGCTCTTCATTATGCTTTGCAGTGATACACGCCGGGCTCTGCAGTGGCGTCGCAGGTATCAGTTGCTCGCGTCACACAACGACACCCTCGACTGTGCCAGCTCTCTGGTGCCAGACAGAGAGGAGGAGAGGTGGGTATGGTGTGAACACCAAGGGGAAAAGAAAGATGAAGGCATAAAGAAACAGCCCGACTGTGAGGTAGAGAGAAGTGGGAGAAAAAGCAAGAGAGAAAGCGTCTGAGGGAGGAAAGGAAGAAAAGAAGATGAAGGAGGAGGAGGAGGAATTGTTTGTGTTTATTGTCTGTCTGCTCAGTGAATCGTTAGAGAATGAACGTTGTGGTTCAGGGCACCAACAGTCACCTCAACAGCTCCTAAATAATAAAAAAATAATCAGTCTGATGGTAAATACACTGTAAAAAATTGTTTTAACTAAAAAAGATAGTGTTCAGTCTGCCATAAAAATTTATTTGACTGAATTTGAAAAGGAAACAAATTAAATTTTCTAGTCAAATAAAATTGGTAATAATTCAGTTCTGCTCCAGTCTGGTACCAAAATTCCACACAACCAATACCTACCGGACCGAATCACAACACAGATTATGGTGCCTCATTTCAGTGCCACACGCCTCAGCCTCACAAACGTCATACATGTGCATCTCAGTGAACCAACTCAATGTTTTTTTATTTTGGTTTTTATTTATCTTGTCACGGGTACTGAAAAGAACATAAAGTTTGTCATTGTTATTGACAGTGATCAATGCTTAGTGCGCTTTTATATTTTATAATTTCAGGCTGGCTGTTTTAACTGAGCTTGAGCCCCAAATAGATTAAGTATCTTTGTGGAATCCCCCAGGTGCACTGCTTCATTTACAAATATGGCATATTTTATTATATTTTTTATAATCCTGCCTTACTTTAAGGTTACTAAAAACACTTTTTTTCTCCCTGGTACAGGTTGCCTTTGATTTTTAATAAATCAAACAAAAAAAATCACAGCTTTTAAAAATATTTTTGGGGGCTTTCATGCATTTTGATTGATCATCATCACCATCACAAGTTTTTTGAAAAGCTGTAGTAAAATTGGCATTTTAGGCTGCAGCAAAAGCCTGGAGGGACTGTTTCATGAGTTAATTGAACTCTGTACAGTAAATTAATTCAACTCATTTCAAGTCAAAACACTTTAAGTTAGAAGATCTCATGTTTAGAAGTTCTGAAAGTTTATACTAAAAAGATTTATTCTAATGAACTTGAATAACTAAAACTCGGAAAAGATTAGTTGATTCCACAAATTTCCTGCCTGATTTTTTTTTTACTGTGAATCAACCAGTTGAGGTCAAGTGATGGTCTGTAAACATTACACATAAACTTTTACAAGTCAAAGACTCTGTAGTCAGTAGTGGATGTGAAACCTGCTGTCGCCGGCTGTGTCTTTGGCCCACGTAGGTCGTTGGGGTCACATCTGTAAGATGAAAGGAGAGGCTGCGGTTGGTTGCTTCCACAGAGGGATGGAGAGGTCAGGAAGTGGCCCCAGCACAAACACCAGACTCATTGTTCAAGTTCAAGGTAACACTGAATGGGGGTTTCATTCAGTTAGCTCAGCCTCCGTCTCAGCCTGCGTCCTCTGACAAGTTGCTGTTTTTAAAAGGGTCGTAATTAGAGGAAAACACAGCCTTTGGCAATGTCTGACTTTGGTGTCGTGCTGTTATAATTGTTAACTAATTATGTCAATTTTATTTATTTAATTATGGGTTTTTGGTGTGGATTGGGCAGAGTGTTACTGGGTATTTGGTATAAACGACTGTCTTTCAAGATATCGTGTGTGTGTGCGCCACACGTGGCCAGAGCTCAGGTGTGTCCACCCTCTAACCTCTCAGACAATGAACAAGGTCACAGTCAGAGGGTCAGATGTCAGGGCAGCATTTCCCCTCCTCCACCTCCTCCCTCCCTCCCTCCCTCCCTCCTCTCTGTTGTGTCTGCTCGGTCGTCAGCTCCTCATTAACTCCTCACAGGGGATTTCCTGTTCGCCTCCTTCACTTCCCCCATTCCTGTTCAAAATGGAACAGCATATTAGCTCTTTTTACAAAACATGAATAATTAAATCCTTCACGGTTTATTGTGCTGAATATGCAAACCAACTGCCTAAAAGTTGTAGCTACACATGAGGAACGAGCGCGGTAGTCAGAGCACAACTGAAGTAGCTACAGTGCCAAATCGTTGGGAAGTCAAGGGCTGTAATTGATGACTTTGTGCTCTCAATGAGCACCACACACACACACACACACACACACACACATATATATATAAGCACAAACACATAATTCAGAGTCTGACTCACCCCCTATAACAGAAAGTCAATAACAATACAGGAATGATTAATCAGTCCCTCCGTGGCCCCTCCCTCTCTGCTCACCACCTTCCACTCTCCCTTCTCAACCCCACTCACCCTCTCTCAGCTTAGTATTGATCTGAATGCATTTGCTTCCCATTTATCCGTTAGCCCCCCTCCCCCCATCACGTAAACACTGCCACTGCATCGAGCGGTCACAAAGAACCTTTTACACAGGAGTGTCTCCCGAGCACACACACTCGCAGATGCGTCCACGTGCAGCAACAGCAAACATGCATGCAGGCGTGCTCGCCATCTGATACACTCTTAGAAATAAAGGTGCTAACTGGAACCATAAATGGTTCTTCAACTTGTCCCCAAAGGAGAACCCTTGTAACCCTATAAAGGTTCCACTTGGAACCCTTTCAGGAGGTCCCACCTAGAACCCAACTAGTGCTGAAACAATTGATTGGTTAATTGATTAATCAATTATTAATTGATTATTAAATTAATCACCAATTATATTGGTAATCAATCAATTAATCAGTTTGAGTATTTTTTTTTTAAAGAAAAAAGTCTAAATTCTCTGATTTCAGCTTCTTAAATGTGAATATTTTTTAGTTTCTTTACTCCTTTATGAGAGTAAACTGAAAATCTTCAGGTTGTGGACAAAAGTCATTTGAGGATCATCTCAGGCTGTGGGAAACTTTGATTGGCATTTTTCACCATTTTAAAACAGACAACTATTAATCAATTAATTGATTAATCAATTCATTGATAAAAAATAATCAACATATTAATCGAGTATAAAAATAACTGGTAGCTGAAGCCCTAAACCCAAATAAAGCGTTATACGTAGAGTCATCTGTGAAAGGTTTCATCCAGAACCTGCTATGAGAGGTTCTACAGAGAACCTTTCTATGGTGTAAAGGTTCCACTCAGAATCGTCTCTGGAGGCTCTTTCAAGGACCTTTCCACCCTTGACGGGCGCTAACAAGAACCATTCAAAGGGTTCTACCGAGAACCTTTTTATATTATGGTACAAAGAACCCTTGACGAGTTCTTCAAGGATTTCAAAAATCTTTGAAGAACTGTTTCTTCCAAAAAGAAACCTTGGAACCTCAGAGCCCTTTTGAAACTCGTATTTCTCAGAGTGTACTCTGATATGTACACTTAAGTGCATTGCATCGTGGGATTTGGTTTGATTATTCTGGAGTGCAAATTAGTCAGGCCTTTTCATAGTGCAGGTGCATTATGCATGTGTGTGTGTATTTGTGTTTGCATGTTGTGTGCACATTAGCCGAAACACAAGGCAGCATTCTTAGAGGTTTAACTGACAGCTCATTGGACCCCCCTGCTTTCCCCCCCTCACCATTCTGGTTGGTGGCACACAGGTTGCCATGACACCAGACTGTTTTGTCTGCCCTTTGACCTCTTTAAGGGGTGCTGTGGTCAATCAGGCATTACATGCGAGGGGCAAATAGAAGGGAGGCGAGGGAGGGGGGACGCATTTCCTCTGTAAAAAATGAGGTCCAAAAGGTTCCTCTATACATCCGCTTTGTACAGAGCAGAAGGTGGGGAGCCTCTCTGAGAGGCTCGTCGTGAAACAAAGACACATGTGCACATACAGACATGGCAGCGCTTTGCAAGGGTAAATGAACTAGGCTGGAGCTCCCAGGGGGTGGGGAGTTATTATGCTCATTGTGCAGTCGGCCAGCTAAAGCTGTTTGGCTGCTTCTTTTGAAGTTATATTTATCAAACCGGAGCAGGAGGCTTAGCACTCCAAGCTGGTGCATTGCTTTGTCCACACTGCAGAACGCATGTGTGCATTGAGATGGTTTTCAGATATCGAGATTTAAACGCCCTCAAATGTTGAGCTAAACAATCTCAGACAGGAAAAAATAAGCCTTAAACAGAATTGATGTTACACGGTTCCACCAGTAATGTCCTGCAACACTGAAACGAAAGCCTGTAATAGAGTTATAATCCACGTAGCAAACAGCAAGTGTTCCTAGTACCCTTGGTGCTGATCATGTAGGGATAATTTAGTAAATATCCAAACATTTATTAATGGCAGCACTCAAGAAGCAAAGCAAAACATTTAAGCTTTGAGTGCAGCTTTTTAAATGAGGCTAATTATATGTAAATTACTTTGCAGTGTGAATTAGTTCTCCTGTTCTGTATGTCAGAATTATTACAAAAGCTTTACATGCATTAATCTCTTATCTTATTCTATAACATGGTGATAACTGACGGTCTAATTTGGATTGTTTGATTCTGGCACTTTGTGTATTTCATGATGGCCCCTGTTTTGTCTGTGGTGGGTGCTTATAACTTTTACATTCCTTTAGAGCTGCAATGATTAGTCGACTAATCCACTGGTTTTCAAAACTGGGGTCCAGGGACCAACAGGGGTCCTTGAGCGGGTTGTAAGGGGTCCCCAGCAAAAGGAGGAATGGAATATTTTAACTTTTATCACATTCCTTTTTGG
>JAJHUR010082628.1:9526-22826 GCA_027495735.1 Lutjanus campechanus
GGTGTTTTTTTTTGTTTTTTTTGTGGGGGGGGGGGGGGGGGGGGGTAGTTTGGGTTTATTTTAGAGAGTGAGAGAAAAGTGCAGGTCTCGTGTCCTAATTATTTCTTCCCCCTTCCTCCTTCTCTCTTCATCCCCTGCCCTCCTTCTCTGTCCCTGTCTTCCACAGCAATTTGGCAAGATTTTAGACGTGGAGATTATTTTTAATGAGCGAGGCTCCAAGGTAAGTGCACTGTAACCATACATTCATGAACACTCTTTCACACACATATGATTTTCCAGCCAACTGTATTTGTCCCTTGGCCTCCTTTTTCTCTTGCAGTCCTCCACTCCTCTCACTGTCCTCACAGCTCTCTTTTCCTTCTGTCTAATAGTAATTACTGACCTAACAGTGACACTTGCCGGCAGGCAGCTTTTACACCTTACCAGCCTGCCATACATTGTGACTGACAATAAATCGCTCCCACTTATCTTAATGCTGACAATAGGATTCACACAGTCTGCAAACACACGGTGTCTCTCCTGGTCAGCTTTCCAACCTATAGAGCCAAGAAATTAAAAAAAAAACTCTCTGTGAATATACTCCACCCAGCTGGATCCAGGAAAGAAGGAAATCTCAGAACACACTGATAAGTTCAAATTCAAATATTTACAGCATCATTTTTATATAAACAAATATCTAGTTTGCTCATCTACATCACAAGATACAGTATTAGTGATTCATCCAGAGCTATTTCAGGCAGGTTTTACATGTTCTGTTCTGGAGCTGATTGCACCAGCTGTTTCTAAGTTGTAATGTCCTCTAGTTGTAATGTAAACTGATAAATATGGTTTTAGTGTTATTCTCTGTACCAGCTTTAAATCAAGAAACACAAAATACCTCTAGTTCCAAAAGAAATACCAGAAATGTTAGACCAAAAAAAAAAAAAGCATTTATTTTGTTAGTGTTACAATAAGCAAGTCGTTCATCCCAATATACAGTCATTTCTGACTCTACTTACTAAATGAGCAGAACAATGGGTAAGGACAACTTAGTCGCAAAATTAGCACTGGACTACTGACCAGATGCTTAAGTCACGTTTTCTTAAATGAAGAATTTGCCATTAAATTGATGTATTTAAGGAGGGCAGCTGTTTCAGTGATTGATGGCAGAAATTAAAATTTGGTCAAGGTAACACGATTTGGCCGTCACCTGCTGTTTGACTAAAATGACAGGGAAGGTTATAATCTGACTGTGAAACTCTGGTTCATTAGAATAAATGCTGCAAGCCTTTTCTCTACTGGTAACCATAAGGGTTCATGATGCATGCTGTCTGTGTTTGTTCTTATCAGAATAATATAGTGGTTCTGTCCTGGGGTATTTCTAGTTTCCTCACTACACTTTCTTTGTAGGTGGCTTAAAATTAAATACACTGTTCAAAAAATTAAGGAAACACTTAATTATCACAGTATAACACCAAGTCAGTTAAACCTCTGGGATATAGATCTGTACAGTTACAAAGTGTATGCAGTTTCTCCTGCTTTGGTGCAAATGAAAGTGACAACAGGTGGACAGAAGAGGCAACAGTGAGACACAGGCCATTTCTCTCTTCTTATCCTTCCTGACTGATTCTTCTCTAGTTTTGCATTTTGCTAGTGCGCTTGTCACTACTGGTAGCACGAGGTGGTACCTGCAGCCCATTCAGGTTGCACAGGTTGTCCAGCTCCTCCAGGATGGGACATCCATACGAGCCATTGCAAGAGGGTTGGCTGTTTATCTCAGTATAGTCTCAAGAGCATGGAGGAGATGCCAGGAGATGGGCAGCAGCAGTAGGTCTGATATTTGTTCCTTTGTGCAAGGATGAACAGGAGGAGCACTGCTGGAGCCCTACAGAATGACCTCCAGCAGGCTACTCATGTGCAAGTTTCTGACCAAGCTGTCAGAAACAGACTCCATGAGGGTGGCATGAGGTCCCGATGTCCTCTAGTGGGACCTATGCTCACAGCCCAGCACCTTGCAGCTCAGCTGGCATTTGCCAGAGAACACCAGAACTGGCAGGTTCTGCAATGGCACCTTGTTGTCTTCACAGATGAGAGCAGGTTCGCAATAAGCACATGTGACAGATGTTAAAGAGTCTGGAGACGCCGTGGAGAACATCATCCAGCATGAGTGGTTTGGCACTGGGTCAGTGATGTTCTGGGGAGGCATATGCTTGGAGGGTCACACAAATCTCCACGTGTTAGCCAACAGTACCCTGACTGCTGTTAGGTACTGAGATGAAATCCTCAGACCCATTGTCAGAGCTTATGGAGGTGCAATGGACCCTGGGTTCCTCCTGGTGCAGGACAGTGCTGGGTCTCATGTGGCCAGAGTGTGTAGGCAGTTCCTGGTTGATGAAGGCATCAATTCGCTTTTGACTGGCCTTCATGTTCCCCAGACCTCAGTCGAACTGAGACCATCTGGGACATTTTGTATCAATGCATCCGACGCCACAAAGCTCATTGATGCCCTGGTCCAGTCTCATCAGGTGCATGCCCAGATATTGGCAGCAGTGCATACAGGCAAACAGGGACCATACACACTACTGAGCCACATTACAGGTTGTTGTGATGAAATTCACGGAAGTTGGATCAGCCCGTGAGTTCAATTTTTCAGGTGTGATTTAGGCTTGTGCCGATTGGCGATCCGATCATATATTGGCGATTAAAGGGATGAACGACGATTGTCTTTTTCACTTGGCGATGCTACCAGAGGTTGTGGCGAATGCGCAGATGAGAGAGAGAGAGAGACAGAGAGAGAGAGAGAGAGAGAGAGAGTGCGCGCGCATATGACAGTAGAGCTTACTGCGGCTATAATTAATTGATTAACAAGAACAAAGTACCAATTCATACACTTCTGATCCTTCATGCAGTTAGGAGAGTAACTTGTGGCTCTACCATATGAGACACACGATGTCTGCTACCAGTTTTGCGTGGAAATACATAATCCTTCAAAATATTAAATGATGAGTATGCGAAGTGTGCGCCGCGCTGTGTAAAGGAGGCCCAAACTCACCGAACTGAGGTTCAATGAGAACTTTGGTGACACATTCAAATCTCAGACTAAACACCAAGTGAAAGCTCAAATTAGCATTGGGCGATTAGACAATCCATCGTCAATTGCTTTTTTGGACAATTTTGAGGGCGATGTTTGTCATTTTATTTTGTTAATGTAATAGTCTGCAGAGTGACAGCCTCTGCTCTGCACTGTGCTCTCATCCAGCGGCACAGTTCACACCCACTCAGCGGACCATGAGCGCGCTAAGATGGGTGAGGAGTGAGAGGAAAACAGCCTGCAGAGTCCGACTTTTTACACTCTTTTCACGCGGTAAAGTGAGGATTTATTTTGACCAAACCAGAGTTGGTGATTGTTGGAAGAGTGGTCAGACTAACAAAGACAGTTTTGGTGAGTTTTACGTTTTTCTGTCGAGTTTGAATTAAGTGTGTTCTCCGAGGAGTTAATGAGCCAATTAAGCTTGTCTTAGTTCGGGAAAAGAGTGAAACTTGAATTCAGAAGGTACCAGCTGAAACTGGAGAGGACGGGAGGAGGTGGGAGGGGGGACGATGACATCGTCAATTGCCGATAGATGGGCTGACGATGATTGTTTGGAAAATTTGAACATATCGCCCAACTCTAGTGTGATTTTGATGATTGGGTAATGATTTTGGCTTCCACTGATTGTTCTTGCATCATTTTGTTCTTGATGAATTACACAATCAAGATATCAATATATCAATAAAGATTTTCAACTTGAATATTTCATTCATTGAGATCCATATGCATTCCCTTAAATTTTTTGAGCATTTTGTATTCCCTTCATGTTTTTTGAGTGTATTTAACTACCTGCCCCAGAATGCATGCTGGAACCTAAATAACACCCTTTGATGCCACGGAGATGCTGTTCCCCGTTTCCTCATGTCACTGTGTTACCCATGACAGTCAACTATCCATTATTGCACCCAGTAGTTTAATCTCATCCACTTGTTATGTATGGATTTGGTCTTTGAGATGTTTAGTGACAACCTACCAACCAACCTAGTACTAATGTGTGTAAATTAAAAAATCATGTAGGTTGAATAATTAGATATTTCCCAATCACCTTGAGCTGTGTAATTAAGTCTAATTCTATTCTAATTACTTTAGTCTTTTAACCCTAATCCATTTTCATCCCAATTCATCACTGGGATTGGGAGGGTTACTTTAAAAATGTATTCCGATATTTGCTAATTACTTGTTAAAAATGTAGTCAGTAACGTAATCCAAGTATCACAATATTAAAGTAATGTACCTTGAATACTTTCCGTTACTTCTGGATTAAATTAAATATATGTGGTAAAATTATTTAGCCGGATATAATATTTTTATGGCTGCAACTGGTGATTATTTTCATCATCAATTAATCAGTTGATGATTTTATCTATTAATTGATTAGTTGTTTTGTCCACGAAATATCAGAAAATGGTGAAAAATGTCCTCAACCCAAAGATATTAAGTTTACTATCAGAGAGGAGTAAAGAAACCACAAAATATTCACGTTTAAAGCGATATTCCACCCAGAACGATAATCCACTCAATATGTACTCACCCCTATACCAATGTGATGATGGGTGAAGATCTTCAGTTCACAAAACAATCCTGGAGTTTCAGCAGAAAACGGTTGCAGCCAAATCCAGTACAATGTCAGTGAATGGTGACCATGTATAAAATGTAAAAAAAAGAACACAAAACAAACACAAAATGTCTCCTAGGTAGCATGTAAACATGGCGTTGATGTATCGCGAGACTTCATATATCTCTTAATGGATGCACGTGTGAAAATATCACATGCATCTGCCTTGAGTCTGGGAGGCTACAATTGACATTTCAGCTAAAAACATGGTGTAAATGCCGTCTTTTGTGGTTAAATTTTAATGTCACGGCTCATGGACACTTGGATTACACCACACGAGCAGGATGGAGACATTTTGTGTCGTCGTTCTGGGGCGGAATATCGCTTTAAGGAGCTGAAATCAGACAATTTGGACTCAAAATGATTAACAGATTATCAAAATGGTTGCAGATTAATTTAATAGTTGATTAACAATTGAAAATGGTTGCAGCGCTAAGTGTTTCATGTCCGTTGTTAGGTTTGTCCAGCTGTTCCTTCCTTTATTGTGCACAATTTACTGATTGATTGATTTAAAGACAAGAAATTGTGAAATTTCTCCCCAGTGAAACTTTTTCTTCACTAGAGGCCATCATAATGAACTGTGTGCACTGTGCATGGTAGTATAGTTCTTTATTTTAAAATTGAAATTGTACTAATAATCCAGATTTTACTTAACATTTCTGTTACCTGATTAAGTCTTTTTTTACTCCCCAAGCCTGCTTGTGACATACAGACTTTTTGTCACGCTCCTCTCTCTCTGATGCTGAAGGACCAGGTACCTTTATGCAACTGTGTCAGAAGCAGAAAGCTTAATTTAACACATGATAACTACGTTACAATCCCTACATTATGTTACATCGCTGATGTGACTCTCAAGATGACAGTCACATGACACAAGACACATGAGGCACATAACATTATGTACCTTCCTATGTTTGTCTGAGTCATCCATCCATCCATCCATCCATCCCACGTTAGAAGACTTTCTTGCTCTTTAACTACGTCGAAAGACCAGTATGTCTCATTCAAATTCAGCTACTAAAGGGTGCTTTGTGCGTCTGTGTGAGTTGCCAAGTGATGAAACATTATTTAATGGTATTTGACAACTTGGGAATCAGAACAGGCTGGATAGATGGATAGGACTGCATTGCACTGTCGCCTCAAAGCAAGAGGGTCCTGGGTTTGAGTCGTGGCTGGAGCAGGCCTTTTTCTATGTGCAGTTTGCATGTTGTTCCCATGTTTGTGTGGGTTTCCTCTGTGCTCTGGTTCCCCCACCATCAAAGACATGTGTGTTAGGTTAGTTTGATTCAGCATTACACAGAGAAAGATTTATAGTTACCAAGAGAGCACTCAGCCTCCTGTCTTGTCTTACTGTTGTACCTTAACTTACCCATGGTTTCCCTCTCTAAGCACTGTTTCACCTTAAACACTTCTTGTTTACATTCAGTGCTTGTCTTGCTGGGACACTAATTATTTACACATGATAAAGAAAAGAAAGCAGACTATTTGCATCAGGGTGAAGAGCAGTGAACATACCCATACGTGGCAACAAAATGTCAGAAGGATTAATTTCACTTCTGCTTTGCACTTTTAAATGTATTTTTTATCTGTTCCCCTTCTCAAGGGCAGGCCTATGTGTTATTTATGCCCAGCGGAAGGCAGTGAATCCTGTATATGCATACGAGATCACGGCGCCAGGTGCTGTTCACACATATTATCTGGCGAGGCAATTACAGAGCAACGACTGGCCCAGGATACATAAGCTAAAAGGACTGGCTGCTCGTCCAACAGGCGTGTCTGCCAGGCATATCAAATGGAGTTCACTCTCTGCCTCCACCATAACTCAACAATGACATAGCAGGCCAGGAGCAGTGAGAGCATGGACCACACATCTAGTGAGCACTGTCTCTACAAGTCAAAGGGGAATAAGAGAGATACTGCATTAGAATCAGGTTATATAGATGATAAAATGGACAGAGCAGTACATGAGAACACTGGTAACTGGTACTCAAAAGGGCTTTTCACACTGCCCTTCTTTTAGCTCTGGGTTAAAGCCTCTGTACACCCACACACATGTTTTGGGTAAAACTGACTGATTATCTTCTTCTTCTGATCATGTAGCCCTGTTTCACACTGGCAGCTTTTAGCCCTGGGTTTAGTCGATTTTTTAACCCTGCTCCAAAGCAGGGCCAGCTAGCCCTAGGCTAAGGTTGAATTTAGCCCACTTTAATAATAATAATAATAATAACTTAGATTTATATAGCGCCTTTCAAGACACCCAAGGACACTTTACAAAACAGAGGCAAAGCAGCACTTTGTCAGTGTGAAAGCTCTTTTAACCTAGGTTAACAACTCCCTTAGCCTGGGGCTAAATGCAATGTGAAAAGCCCTTAAGAGTTCCAGGGGTCCTCTGTGCAACAAATGTCATAGCAAATTCTACGGTGGCCCTGAGGTGCAAATCACAACGGCAAAAGAGAAAACACACACAAAAAGAGAAAACACAACGGCAAATCAGAAAACACACACAAAAAGAGAACACAACACAAAAAAGAGAAAACACAATGGCAAATCAGAAAACACACACAAAAAGAGAACACAACACAAAAAGAGAAAACACAACACAAAAAGAGAACACAACACAAAAAGAGAAAACACAACATTAACATTGACCGAACCGGAAAAGGTAGGTACCCTCGGGCGACGTAGTAAACATATACTGGTAGGTCAAACTTTGAAGCAGTGTGTTTGTAGTTCACTGGATAAGACAGAGTGAGTGGAGTATGTCTTGTTTTTACTGGAGTGAGTTTGAACCCAGCTCGATACGATGTTGACAAAAAAATATATTTTCTCGTTTTTTGCTTTTTTCCATGGCTGTCTGTAATGTAGCGCCGCTCTTTAATTAATTATTGTCCAAACAAGGTTATTTATGAGCGATACAGATTATTAACTGAGGGAAGATGTTAAAAATGAAAAGTTGCTGAGCTGTATGTTCGTAACATCACCAAACGAATCTGTTCCGTTCAATCCGTCCGTTCGTATAATGTAGAAATCTAACAGTGTCAAAGCAGCACAGACTGTGTTTATCACGCTGTCATGGTAACCTCCGTTTGGTGATGCGGAGTCATTTTTCCGTTTGCTCCAGGTCATATTAACACTTTAAATTTATAATCCACACACTAATGATGAAGCAACTACGGACACCTTGAATACTTTTTACTGTTGTCTGTTTTGCATTGTTGATATTGCAGCTCAGAACACTGATTAGAAAATTCATCATCATTTATCAGAGAAAATCTTAAATCATTATACTCATTTTACGTTGGTTTGGCCAAAGACTTATGTGATCTCTACATCTCTGTCATTATGGGACAGTGTCAGACTGACAGCGTCATGTTTAAATCTACTGTATGAAGTTTTATTGTTAAATGTGCAGTTTCCATGTGAACGGCAGCATTATTTAGTCGATCAGTAATTTTCTGACAGAATTCTTCTTCTCCTGCTTTATTTGCAGCAACATTGTTGCTTTTTGCATATTGTCCACAGCTCTTAATTATAACTTAATTATATATAAAAAAAGAGAAAATATATTTTTTTGTCAACATCATATCGAGCTGGGTTCGAACTCACTCCAGTAAAAACAAGACATACTCCACTCACTGTGTCTTATCCAGTGAGCTACGAACACACTGCCTCAAAGTGCGACCTACCAGTATATGTTTACTACGTCGCCCGAAGGTACCTACCTTTTCCAGTTTGGTTAATGTTAATGTTGTGTTTTCTCTTTTTGTGTGTGTTTTCCGATTTGCCGTTGTGTTTTCTCTTTTTGTGTGTTTTCCGATTTGCCGTTGTGTTTTCTCTTTTTGTGTGTTTTCTGATTTGCCGTTGTGTTTTCTCTTTTTGTGTGTTTTCCGATTTGCCGTTGTGTTTTCTCTTTTTGTGTTGTGTTTTCTCTTTTTGTGTTGTGTTTTCTCTTTTGCCGTTGTGTTTTCTGATTTGCCGTTGTGTTTTCTCTTTTTGTGTGTGTTTTCTGATTTGCTGTTGTGATTTGCACCTCAGGGCCACCGTAAAATTCAGTCAGTCTTATCTCAATTAGATGATGGGCAATGTAACCATAGACTGTTGGGTGGAGCTGAGAAATGCCATGGCCCAGGATTCAATCCTGAAATTTCTCATGGACAAAAAACTTAGAAAGAGACATAGAGAGACTTATAGGAAATATATTCCGTTATCTTCCTCACTGTGGAGCATCTAGTTTTATGTTGGTGGGGTAGATATGTGCAAAGCTGGCAGTAACAAGACTGAAAAGGTGAGGCTAAGAATGGGAATATTCAGCTTGCACTGTGTTTGTAATGTTGGACAAGAGCAAAATAAATATGTCCTATAGTCTATGGAATAAGGTTCGGAAACAAATATGTTTGCAGAACCAACTATATCCCTTTCTAGTGTATTTGTTTTATAATTAGTCATGATTTGAACACATGCAATCTTTAAATACAACTCTGAAATTAATTAATTCATGTGTGATAGAAATGACAGTCACAGACACTGGAGACTGCCCCACAAGCAATAGCATCAGTCAGTTGTCCTTACCTAAATGCAACCCATGTTCAACTGACAAGTGATTTCTAGTGTTTAACCCAAACGTTGATCTTTCCTTCCTAGACAACAAACCTTTAAGGTATTTTACAACATAGAGTTTTTTTAGCCTGTCTGATTATCTAACTGCTCAGGTTTTTTGATCCCATGGGCCTATTTAACTGATGTTGCTGTGTTCTGAGATTTTAGCAATTATCTTGGTGAGTACATTGTTGACTGATAGATGTGATGACTTGAGCAATGGAAAGAAAACCAAAGTTTTAATTAACATTTTTCTTTACATTACATTACATACATAATATTACATTCATTTAACTGACAATTTTCTCCAAAACGACTTACAAAAAGCCCATTTGACATATTTTAGCATTTAGTTTGTCAAATTCAGTCCAGAAGGATTTTGCCCTGTATATTTTAAGCCCATTTCAGCCCATTCTCACTCTCAACACATCAAATACAGCAGCTTGGTCAACTGCCATTGTTTCAAACTATGACTCTGGAAGCACCCCTCTAGCAGCATCAAGCCATTAAGTCAGGTGACGTAGTATAAAGAAATATAGGCCACACATGGAGACTATGGGGTGGACAGAAAGGTCAAACAAACACAGGACATTATGTATGTTAACTTGCATACCTAACATACTGATTTTAACCCAAACAATCTTTTACTAACCAACCAAACCTAACCAAACATTTTTTGTGCCTTTATTTTAAAAATCTACCACAACCAAACCATCATCTTCAGAGCTGGAAAATGAGGCAACTCTGCAGTTCCTCAAATTTCCACTTGAGGCTGCCTTCTAAAATGAGTCAGTCCTCACAGACCCTCATATTACAATGTCCAACAAAAATGGTTTTCGTCTACATAGCTAATTTCCTTCCTTCTATGATAATTGTGGGGCTGAATTTTTTTTTATAGAACTCACTTGCTTAAAGTCATGCATAATTAATGGTGGGGCCACTTTGAGTGACAGGTGGGTGTCATAACAGATAGCTAGCCACTAGGTAGCTCCTTCATTTGGCTGCATCAGCTCTATTCAAGCTCCACCTCTTCATTTAAATTAACCAAGAGTTAACTTAGAGTCAGGCAGCAAGATGGGGACGACTAGAGCCTCATAGTTTGAAGCGCAGGGCCACTTGACCAAGCTGCTGTATTTGACGAGTTGGGAGTGAGAACATGTTGTTACTACACAAGGCTATAAAAGTAAGACAAAACAGAAATTTTCTTGATGTGTCCATAGGACTATGTGTGATTAAACATTTGCCAATGGCTCTAATATTAATAATAGTGTCTTTGCAAGTTCATGAGGTGAGGACTCCTGATTTAGATCACAGTAAATCAGCAACACTGATCAGGTATAATGGAACATTTAACTTAAAGCCCTTCACAGAGGCAGTGATCAATGATAGCAGAGAGGATTTTTCAGCTCTTATTCTCTGCCTGCTTTAAGCTCATTGACATAGACACATGAGGCTTTGCAGTTTCAGGTTAGGAGGCATGTTTTAGCACGTATCGTCTGTTTGAGTGAGCTGCCTCTCCAGGCGCAGTCTGAGATGCAGACAGGGTCTCATGAGCGAGCTGCGTCCTGGGGCTCCCAGAGTCATGGCTGACTGATGCCATGGAGATTGTAATTGTATAGCACTTATCTGCTCTCCCACAGGGCCTTTGCACACCAGCAAAGCAACTGGATCCTACAGCAAACACACACACACACACACACTCACACAAGCACATCCCATCATTGTGTGTGTGGAGGCTTCCAATCCATCTACTTATTCAATCAGGTCCAGTTGTTTCTTTAAAATGTATGTGCAGCAGAGACTGAAGTGTGAGGATCAAAGAAATGCACACACACAAACACAGTGATGAGGCGGACCACAGCACAGCGGGGGCCAGCGCTGTAAGGCGGGCTCATCCCTCACTAGTACTCATGCAGGAGCCTGAAGACTTTCAGTCTTCGCCCACTGACTACCTCAGACCTCAGTCTCAACTTGTGTGTAAATTAAGCTGAGACCAGACAATCAGCTCCCAAAAACGGATTTTTCTTCAACTAGTTAAAGGTAGCAGTGGAGCCCAGAGATTAAAGCAGTTCCCACACCTTTTTCTCTTCTGTCATTGAGTAAACTGACAACCCCTGACAAAGTGACATATTCTAGGGCTATTTCATATTATCAAATCAATCAATCAATCAAATTTTATTTATATAGCCCTTTACAATAACCAAGAAGGTACCCAAAGTGCTTTACAACAGAGCCGAAAAAACAGTACATAAAAACAATACATAAAAAACTACATAACAACACAGGTATTTGACTGAGGAAAGTGCTACAGTGCTGCAAGTAGTAGAAAGCCTTCCAGAAGTACATGAAATCGAGCAGACAAAAATAAGCACACCTGAAAAAGAAGACAAGACTACCTTAATCAGCATTAAACGCCAATCTAAACAAGTGGGTCTTTAGCTTTGATTTAAAAAAGCCGAGATCAGTGGTGATGCGAATGTTGGGGGGCAGTTTGTTCCACAGTCTGGGAGCAGCGACCGCAAAAGAACGGTCACCCCACTGTTTGTATCTCGACCTTGGGACTTCTAGCAGAAGCTGACCCGAGGAACGCAGAGCCCTGCCATGATCACGGATAGTTAAAATCTCAGATAGGTACGAGGGGGCCAGGCCATTGATGGCATTAAAAACAAACAACAGAAGTTTAAAATCAATTCTAAAATGAACTGGAAGCCAGTGGAGTGACCACAGCACAGGAGTAATGTGTTCACGTCTGGATGTGCCTGTTAAAAATCGGGCAGCAGCATTCTGTACAAGTTGGAGACGTGAGATTGAAGACTGGCTGAGGCCGACATAAAGGGCATTACAGTAGTCTAGTCTTGAACTAATGAAAGCATGGATTGCCTTCTCGAGATCCTGCCAACTGAGGAACGGCTTCACTTTGGCCAAGAGACCGAGCTGAAAGAAACTCGTTCTAACAACAGAACTGATCTGTTTATCAAACTTGAGCCCATTGTCAAACGTTACCCCAAGATTCTTTACAAGTGGTTTGAAAAAGGGGGCCAGAGTACCAGAGTTTGTTGTGAGTGCATTTGACATGGGTGACGTTCCAAATAAAATACATTATTATATTATATTATATTCAATGCATGACAATAACAGTATAGAACAACTGATTAATTGTACAGTTAACCCAAAGAGTGAACACAATAACTGCAGGAAGTTTATGTAAAATAGTGATTTGGATGAATTTGGAGCAGATTATTTTCTGTGCATGTTGCAACAGAGATTTTTAGGAACATTTTATACAATTCTCTCTATTATACTAGTTCTACTGTGTAGACTTGAGAGGTACGTTATGTCTACTGACAACCTCCTTTTCTTTTTAATATGTATGTGAATGACTTGTCTTTGATTTTAAATGCATGTGATACAGGTTGTAGGGTTGGTGATTCACTAATTAATTACCTTATGTACGCAGATGATTTGGTCATTTTCAGTCCATGTAGTGCTGGTCTCCAACAGCTTCTGAGAATATGCACACAGTATGGTGCTGACTTTGATGTAAAATACAAAGCTATAAAGAGTAAGATCATGATTGTCAGAAGTAGAGAAGACAGACGGTCAACCTTCCCTGACTTCTATCTGTCTGGCACTGTACTCAGTGTGTGCAGTGAGGTTACATATTTGGGCCATGTTATTGCAAATGACCTGTCTGATGACAAGGATATCTACAGGCAGCGTTGGAAGCTGTATGCACAAGCGAACATGCTGTGTTGTAAGTTTAGCATGTGCTCTGTATCTGTGAAGATCTCACTCTTTAGAGCGTATTGTACACCTTTGTATACTGCCTACCTGTGGTGTCGTTATAAACAAGGCAGCATTAGAAAACTCACAGTGGCTTATAATGACAGCATGAGGCTGCTGCTGAGAGCTTCAACAAGTTCCAGTGCAAGCCACATGTTTGTCAGTGTCGGGGTTCCTACCTGCTCTGCTGTCTTACGTAACCTGATGTATAGATTTATGTGTCGGGCATCTGAGTC
>JAJHUR010082629.1:0-11762 GCA_027495735.1 Lutjanus campechanus
GTGTGTGTGTGAAGTGCGTTCGGGAGAAAGTCCCTCCCGGGCCGGAGCGCTCCAGATGTGGGAGAACAAAAGGAGAAGTATCAATGAACCATCACATCAAATCAGCGTCTCGTTCACACGTTTCTTTGACTTACCTAGAGGCCGCGACGAACATGTGCGACTCGATGACAGCTGTCTATCACGCCGATCACACGTCAGAGCTGAAGGTGAAAGGCAGTTGGAGGCGGCGCGGTGCTTGAGATGTTGCTTCGGTGCAGCACTTGAGACGCTGTCTAGACGATCACCCCCACCGGATGTCTGCTGGTACAGATTTAGGTTGTTTTGCTCTGTTTCCAGACATCTGGGTTGGCCATTAATAGACACTGGCCTTCTTTCTGTATCCTCAGCAGGGTGGTGTGATTCCCGATCACAACCTCTACACCGAACGTCCTTGTGTTGCCCAGGAAATAGGCCGGCAAAGGTGACTCTGCAAAGCTGTGAAATATTAATCTGGCTCATGGTCAGAAAACAGGTTTCCTGTGTTTGTTGGAGCATCAATAATTGACTCTCTGGGAAATGATTCTAATTTTGTCAGATCAACTTGATAGATCGGATAATGCATCTGGAACTAAGTTTTATTTTTGTCACAGGGGTGTTAAATTAGGGTTACAACAGGGATGCATAATTATGCTCTTAAAGACTACATGATCAGACAGTCCTGTCAGCCTTAAGGCCAGAATATACTCCTAGACTGACGTGTACATGGACAGCTGCAGACACCGCGGATGCATAGTAGTTATGTTTACACTAATATTTGGATTCTGCTTGGAGGAGGCATCCAAGCGTCATTCTGGAGCTTGTTGTTGCATAGTGGCCTCGTGGACAA
This sequence comes from Lutjanus campechanus, assembly GCA_027495735.1. Lineage (NCBI taxonomy): Eukaryota > Metazoa > Chordata > Actinopteri > Lutjaniformes > Lutjanidae > Lutjanus > Lutjanus campechanus. The sequence goes on from JAJHUR010082629.1 coordinate 866, forward strand.
GCCGTATGCACAGTCACAACAAATTTAAGATACGCCGACGTCCACACAGAGCCAGCACGTACACCACCTGATGACAAAATTTACGTCACGCGACCCTAGCGGACCCTTGCGTATTCACAGATGCAGAACATATAATTTCTTTTCTTTGACGTTATCCCGTTTTTGACCACTTGTAGCGCTACGCGGCAATGTTTTGACGAGTGGGTCCCCAGTATGTGTACATCTTGTGTGCACAACACAATACACATTCCTCCCGACAGTTTCATGCTATTCAAACTCAGTCAATTTGTTGTGTTAACTTGGAAATAAACTTGCAAAGCACCAGCACTGGCAGCGCAGAAGAAGACTGTACCTAAAGAATGTTAGTTTCAAAATAAAAAATATAGGTCCTGCAATTAAAGAAACTCAATGCATTTTGGTAATATGTACTATTAGTTCTCAAGGAAACTTCTCAGGGCACTTGAAAGAGTGACCATGTAACTTTTGCCAAACAGCAGCCTTTGTGGTCATTGTTGGCAATTACTGAATAATGATAAATGCTAAACCAGAATGCACCAGTAGCACAAGTACTGTACAGAAGAGTCACAAAGTTAGCATTACAAAGTAATATCCAGTGGTCTGGACTCGAGTCACATGACTTGGAGTCAAGTCAGACTTGAGTCACAAATACTCGATAATTACCCCAGGCCAAAAAGATTTTAAAAAATAAAAAGTTGTTTAAAAAGTGCGCCAACAGTCAATTAATTTCCCTTCATTTCCTGAATTAAAGTTAAGTTTCAACACTTCATTACCCAGGTCCACTTTGTTTGAACCAATCCAACAACATCCAGTCAAGTTGCAGGCTAGGACTATGAGGAAATAATGTTATATTACAGTTATAGTGCCAGTTAGAAAAAATGATACCAATGATGATATCACTGCAAACAAAAACTATAAAGTGGTCAACGAAACACTAATTGCAGTATCCAAAACTTGCAATCAAAAACATTTGAAGTTGCACAAATAACGGTAAATTAAGGACAATATTAACACAGTTAACAAGCTTAGCTAGCTTAGCTATGAATGGCCAAATTAACTTGGAGGTTTATGACTTGGAAATTGGCTTTTGACTTGGCTGTCTTATCTTAGGGCTTGACTTGGGACGCCAACACTTGACAACACTAAACTCATGGCTTGCAAAACAATGACTTGGTCCCACTTCTGGTAATTTCCGTCTAAAATGAGCAAACATTAGCTGACATTAGCCACCGTAAGCTACTGGTCATAACAACCCAAGTAAGGATGTAACAGCAAAACCTCTGAGTTCCTTAAATTGAGCAAATTCAAGCTTTCTTCTCCTTTCAAAATTTGTTTTGTCTAGTTTCAAAACAATTAAAGTGACAAGGAAATTGAGTCTAATTTAAAAGTCACATGCTTGTAATTTTTAACAACAGACATCTTGACTTAGTCATAGTAAGAAAAGCACAGGGGTTACTCACCACTAACAATGGTTCTGTTCTATTTAAGAGCTTCAGTGAGTCATGACAGTGCGACAGTGACTCAGCATGAACAATACCAGAACCCTGAAACTAAAGCAGCTAAATACTATTCATTTCAGCTGTAATTTCCCTACTGCCACATGTCAAAATGTCTTCTGTTAACATGACATATTTGAAAAGAAAACTGGAACTTTCAGAGAAAATCTAACATCAGTCTCGGGAGCTAATTTAAAGTGACTGAAAAGCATTTTGCTAGCTTGAGTAGTGTAAGCTAGTTCATTGACACCTTCCATATGTTATTGTTTTCGTAACACTTTATTTAAAAGGGTGTGCACAAGACCGGCATGACACCATCATAATCTTGACATGCCACCCGTCACAAACCTAAAGTCTTTATAGATCATTATGACTGTTGTAATGAAGTGATATTTTGGTCAGTTACGTCATTTTAATGCAAAGGTAAACACTATATGAAATGTCTGTGACAATTTGACACAATGTCTTTGTTATGACAAGCTGCAACTTGACAATAATCAAGCCAACAATGGCTTTTTTTTATGACAAGTTGACATTAAACAAGACAAAAATGTCTTTGTTATAACAACTTGACAATAGCCAAGACAAAAATGCCTTACGACAACTTGACATTAATCAAGCCAACAATGTCTTTGTTATGACAACTTATCATTAACTAAGACAAAAATGTATTTGTTATAACAACTTATCCTTAACCATGACAAACATGCCCTATGACAACTTGACACTAACCAAGCCAACAGTGTCTTTATTACAACTTGACATTAACCATGACAGAGATGTCTTTGTTATAAGAACTTGACATTAACCCAAGACAACAATGTCTTTGTTATGGCAACTTAAAATTAATCATTAACATAACGTGTCATGAACACACCATAGCGGGCCTAATTATCAAACATAGAGAAACTAGTCAGCTTTATGTGTTAATATTACATTGTACTGTCATTTGAAGTTGGTTTTGACATTGGCTGTCATGACGCCATTATGATTGCACCATGAACTCTCAAGTACATTGATATATGTTGTCATAAAGTACACTACGGACACCACAAGCTTTCATAACAGTGAATAATTCCCTTGACCCCAACTAACATTTGGGCTTGACATAAAGATGTTATTAAATGTTGTAAGTCCAGTTTAACTACAGAGTACAGTACCAAGGTAATATGCAGAGTGTCCTGATGGACAGATAGCTAGCTTTACATGTTGCTAGAGTAGGCTACCTGCTAACAGCTGTTAATTGTAATTGGCTAGTTAGCTTGGTTACCATGCAGCGAGACATCCTATTAGCTGACTCTGCCCGGTGTGCCAGGAGCCAAACCCAGCAAGAGAACCACCCTGGTACTGTATTCCCTGTCAATCTGGTCACTGTCGGTTTCAGAGGCTGTGTTCGGTCCCAGCCCGGCCGCATCCTGCAGACGCATCAGTATCTCTAATTAACGTCAACACAAAAAATATAGGACATTCTATGTGTTTGTGCGTCTGTTCAGGATATTCCAATAAATGAATGTTTTCTACCACGCCGTCTGAGAAATCCAGCAGACACATTATGCAGGTTTGTTTTCCTCTGTCCTCTTCCCCGTCTTCAGCCTGCTTTCATTCTCTTCCTCGCCCAGCACTCCTCGTCTTCGCTCGGTCCCAGGTGAAACGACGATGATGAAGGCTGTCCCTTCCCACCCCCCCTTCTCTATCAGCGGTATATGAGAAATAAAGGACGCTATAGCATTTAATTAGCTGAATCAAAATTTCAAATGAATCATGCTAATCCGGCCTGACATGATCTACTTTCTCCATGTCTCTGAGCACCAACACAATTAAGTCAGGGGGAAAAAAAAGAGACATAAAGGATTACTACATGGACTAGAAGACACAAGAGCTGCTCGGCTGCATGGGGGAGTTCATCTTGGATCCATTTTAATGCCCCGTGTGTGATACTATGGTGTGTATGAAGGGGCAGCAAGGGGGGACAATTGCCCCAGCCCTTTATCATGATAGCACCCAAGTGTCCGCTGCCGCTACACTTCAGACACATTCACATACTTTTTGACAACTTTTTTTTTTTCTTTTTCTGAATATAATGAAGACTTTTTAATGAATCGTATCCAAGGCTGTTGCTATGATTGAGGACGGAGGTCATCTTCATTAGTTGCAGGGCATTTTTGCATTGTTTGATTTAAAAGTAAAACTGGATATTTCAGTTCCAGTACTTTTAAGACGACAAACAAAGGAAAGAGTCGTTATTTTCTGGCGGTGCAAAAGGTTTTAAAACGGAAAGTAGATCTTCATTAGGTTGAATGATTTCCTGCTTCCCTTTTTTCTGAAGTTTTGCACTCTCCTTCGTTCACTGTTTCCACATAGCTGGACTGTAAAACAGTAACTAACCAGGCACGACCCACACCTGACAGGGGTTCTGTTTTTAATATCCAAACCCAGGTGTCAGGTCTGTGTCAGGCTTGTGTCGGGTATCTACTGTACCCTCTAATGGGGGACTCGGCGTTCCTAAAATCCCCGCTTCTACTCATGTTGTGAGAGCTTGCCGCACAGATTAGAAATCAAAGTAGCATATTATTAGCAATGAAAGTGGCAATTTTATATATTAATAAATGCGTTACGTTTGCTAGGACAGTACATTTGTATTTCATTACATAGTATTGATCATACGGACATGTATTATTATTTATAATTAGGCCCACGCAGAGATTGCCAGGTTGTCAGTCATCATCATGTAGTGCTCACATCTTTATCAAAGTTAAATTATCACAAAAAACACATTTGATGCATAATGTTGTATCACAGTAACCGAATCAAATGAAGAAATGAGCTCTTTGTTCACCGTATCTGTTTAAAAACCACTTTGTTTTCCCCAAATGTCACATGGTGTTGTGTTGATATCGTCGTTGCCTCTGGATTTTCACAGAGCCTGTAGAAGATACCTGACATATTCATGAGGCAAAGTTTAAGAAAGGAAGGAAAAAAGGTGAGGCACTTTGCTGTTGACAGGGTGTCTAAGGAACATAACTGCTACCCAAGAAACTGATCTAATTATTCTCTATCACAGCCCAGCCATTGATTCAATCAACAAGATTGGTGGTGATTGATTTAATTAGTGTTTGCTTAATGCCTGAGAAGCAGGCTTGCATGTAAATTAATGTTTTGTTTTTTTCCCCAGTTGTTGTTATTTTGTTAATTTGATGAAGGATGCCTCCGACACTGGAGGTGGTGGTGCTGCTGCTGCTGCTGGGCCTGGATCCTGTTGGCTTTGAAGGAGCACACTTCTATCCGCGCACCTCCTCGCTGAAGGAGACAGGTGGTGGTTTGAAGCGGAGGTGACAGACAGCCTGAACAGAGGGTCTGAGATTCGATAGCAGATTCTATCTTTGAGTAACTGGCATTGAAAATACCCAGAGGAATGTAAAATGTATTTTGGATTTTGAACATAGCCTCAGTTGAGTTTAATGCAGGGAGCAAAACTCTACTGCACAAGACGTCCTCATAAATTTGAGGCACTAAAAGTTAACTTAACCAAACAAAGAATATGCTGCATACATTTAATTACACGAGCTGATGTTTCAGCAGCAATGTGCCTCCCAATATGCCTTCCTTTTCTTTTTTTTTTCAAATATCAATTATCTTGTACTCTATTCTCGCCTCGGATATGATAAATAAAGATGTTACCATGCTTCTCTGAGGAGGGCGCGCTGTTGCCAAAAAAAATCAACTCATGGAATAAAGTCTGCACTGCACATCCATCACATCATGTTGTTAATTTTACAGTTTCTCTTTCCTCTTCCCTTGTTTTGATTATTTTCATGTTAATTACTGCAACTTTGTCTTTGCCGAGTTGGACAGCATGAGGTCTGTTATAAATAACTGAGTCAGGCCCACAGCCGATGGTCATAAATAAAAAGTGAAGAAAATAAATACTTCTCAAAGTAGGACGCTGGTGATCAGGAGATTGAAATGACAGTCAGAATCATCCTTTTAGCTGCCAGTTAGCACAACTAAATTGAAACATGCTGTGTTCAGTAACATTTAACGATAAAAGAATGTAATTAGGATGGCGTTCAGTTGGGAGTTTTAAGTCATGATAGTCTAAAAGCTGTCTCAGATAAAAGGAACATGAATCTCTGGATGAATGTGGTCAAATGTAAAGACATGGAATGTCTCCACAAATGACCTAAAATCTGCATTTTCATTTTTAAATGTTGGATATTGGTATTACCCTGTAAAAGCCCCTATGCATCCTACCAAAATATATTTTTTTTAGAAATTTGTGAGACTCAAATAAAGAAGGTCTCTGCTCACTTTGTTTGTCCAGGTTTTTGAAATTTCCATCCCTGAGATTTGTGCCTTGACCCCAATACAACAGAGGTGAATTGCATTTTGTTTGTGGTGCTCACAGCACAGAGAATGACATTATTCTTGGCCCCACAGTGCAATAATAAATGCTCACAGGCCTGAACTTAACTGTTGTAGTGCTGAGGAATCACTCAGAGATATAGCAGTCTTGCCCTGCAGCTATTTTGGAATGTGTTGAGAGCGTAACATCTGCTGCTGGGAGCGCAGAGACTGACTGGTAAATGTCTTCCTCTCATTTCTGCTCGCTCGTTTTAAGCTTTTTCTCTTTCGTGGGGTTTCAACATCCTAAACTGGTACGCGGAGATGAAGCAGCTCTTGAATGTAATTTGGTCAACCCTGCACAAACATATGAAAAAACCCATTGACGGACACAGAAAAGAAAGCTTCACACTATGACACAGAAGGCACCCCTCCAGCGTTATGTTCTGATGTGCTGTCAAATGATGAAGTCTGTGTGTGGGGGAGGTGCGTGGATGGATGGCCAAACACAGGACTTGTGTGCTTGTGTCCCGTGTGAAACCAAAAGTCAACATTGATTTGAGTTACACTATGTGTGTGAACTTGCACAGCTTAGTTACTTTTTATTTAAACCCAAACCACGATCTTTTACTAAGCCTAACCAGTTAATTTTGTTGCCTAAACCTAACCAAGTAATTTTTGAGCCTTTATTTTGAAAATGTACCTGAACGGAACAGGGGTGGAGGGGTATCTGCAGCCATAGACATATATATATATACATATAGGTAGACACCACATTGACCTTTGGATCAGCGCCAACTCCATTTTGGTAAACACAAACAGGTAAGTGGAGAGGCAGCGATTTTTCTGGATAAAAAGCATGGTTACACTTCAATTTACAGGTCCCAAATTTCATGATAAATAGGTGGTAATCACCAAGTAACATATATGAAATTTCTTAAAAATAACCCATAAATTACCTCCAAATTATCCCCAAAATTACATGGTTAAGTGTCTGATAATTATTAATTGTGGTTTTTTTTTCTGTTGCACTTTATGCTGTAAAATCTATTGCCCATTGGGACACATAAAAATGAAAGTTGAAGTTCAAGTTATTCAGCAACTATTGTTTTCATGTAGTGGGTGATAATTATCGAGTAACATATTTGAAATTTCTTTGAATTTACTCGTAAACTACCCCCAGATTTCATGCAAGTATGTGATAATGAGCAAGTGACATTTTCATGTAAGTAGGTGGTAACTTTCTTTGAAATTTCCAGCAAATTTACACAAAATTTCATCGTAATAATTAACAGTATCATAATTGAAAATTCTGCCAGATTTACTGCAAATTACACCATTATTAATTAATAATTATATTTCACTGTTTCTAAATAAGCACTTAATAAATAAATGGTCATTTCTTTTAACGCATTTCCAAGAAAGTAATACAAAGTGAAATGAGCGGTCATAGACACACTTTATTCACCTGTCTTTGTGGGTACTTCTGAAGAAATTTCAAATATACTACTTGGTAATTACCGCCTATTTACCATTAAATTAGGGACCTGTGAATTGAAATATTTTCAGAAGCACGATAACGTTCACATATCTTCATCTGCGTACTACATGTCTATGCTGAGAGCATTATAGCGGGCTGCAAAGATAATATATTGTTGAAAGTTAGCATCACCCTGGTTCCCCCTGAAAAAAGCCAAAAGGATTTTTCCATTTTTCATGAATTTATGATACACTATTCGATATTTGAAGCGCTAGTGCAGATGTCAGAGATAAAAAGCTAACATTAGGCTATAAACAAACCACCCAGGACGACCTCTGTAGTCTCATTTAGCCTCTTGTTAGCCACCGCTGTTTTAAAGACACGTGAAAGCTTCAGAATTCCTGAGCAGGGTCTTTACTGAGGTATTTTACGTCCTGGAACAAAACGTGAAAATCTCTAAAGCTTGTGTTAACCACAGACCTTAGTTCAGGCTTCGAGACAATGGAACCAGAATTGCTATTGACTCATTTCTGGATTTTAGGACTCATTCCTGCAACACTCCATGGATAAATTGGTGGAGTACTCTTTTCCCAGAGAAGAACAGCGAGTGACCAACGGAGACAAAGACAGCACAAAAGAGACAGGGAAGGCAAGGAAACACAAAGGGAGATTAACAAAAGGGTGAAGGAGAAACTTATTTCAGATTACCTTGAGAGAGCTGCTTGTATAATGCCGCTGATTCCATGGTTGCCCATTCCACGCATATCTAATAATTACCCAGAGCTGTCATGGCTTTGTCGTCCCCCCCATGTAAACCATGAAAAAGGACTCATTTTAGGTGTTTCATGTGCCTTTATAGATTGTGTTCCTCACACATTCTTGACAGTGGAACGCTGAGATAGTATCAAGGAGATCTTCTTCGATTCTTTGATCGTTCTTGAGGCCACGTTCTGATATATTTAGCTGGCTATTTTCAGATGTGTCAGTCCCTCTCACTGCATTGTTTTTCTTCTTGAGTATTTCTGAGTAACTGCTGCCTTTATTACAAAGTCACAGTCGACAGCTGACAGGAGATGAGAGAAGAGAGAGTCCTTGGCCGAACTCAAACCAGTGACGCTGTGATTACACGGGCAGCATCGCAAAAACTCACAAGCCACCAGAACACCCATCTAACTGCATTTTAAATGAATGATCACAACACATGAGTAAAAGAGAACACAATAGTACTGAATAGTACAAGGCAGGCCAGATGGTAATTTGATTTGTTATTAGAAGTGACCAGTATTGAGGGTAATTTGGTACAAAGTAGCTCATTAGAGGAGTCATAAGACATTTTTGTTGTGACAAGTAACCTACCACGCTACTTTTGCAAAGTCTTACAGCTGGGTATTGGTACCCAATATCTTTTAAGGCATCAACTGAAATAACCTCGTACCAAGTAGAGTTTAAACTTCTTCCGTCAAACAACACCTGCAATTGATTCTTTCTCTACCCAGATCTACAAAAAAATTACTATTTGTATGGTTTTGCTTGCAGCCAATCACTGAAAGCGTTCTTTGCACTACTGCAGCAGCTACAGCCCATCTATTTTGTGGTGTGTTGAAGTCGTGTGCAGTGTTCATGATGACAGTTCGGCGAGCTGAAATGCCAACAAAGCATTCAAAAGTCTGGCTGTGCTACACACCTGTTACCTAGCAAGGCAGCTGGGATTCACGAGATCATGAGATCAGGCGGGAATCCATCTTGCCAGGCCCCAAGCTATCCGTTTGTGTCCGCACCAGAGCCAATGGTGTGAGCCAACTGCCGTCCTTGGAGGGACTACTGGCAGTTATGGGTGTGGTTTTAGGTGCGCCACCAGCGAGAAGCATCCATGGAAACAACTCGCCTGGAACAAACAATGGCGGTACCTGAAGAGGTTAGCATAGATGCTATGATAGCATCAGTTATATCAGAACTGGAGAATATTTCTTCATTGAAAGAAGAGCGAAGAACGACACTGAAGGCTTTTACCATGGAAAAGTTTATTATGGAAAAGTTTTCGCTCTTCTTCCGACCGGCCTCGGCTTCGGTTGATCTGATTGGTTGAAGTTTATCTGTATTAGACGTGACAGATGGTTCATCCAATCACCTGCCAGAGGTTTCCTTTTCCAAACAGTTTGTATGGACGGCTTCCCAGATGGTTCTATTCTATACTTCCATTCAAATGATGGTATCAAATGAAGTACTCCATCGGTAGTGCTATTACTTTAAGCGTACTGGTGTTAGCACCATTATTGTGATTTTTTTTTAAAGGATTCCCTGCCCTATCGAGTACTCATTTATTTAGTTACATTTTCAAACTACCTCTGCCTGCAACCTGTCACTGGAGGAGACTCTGAGGGTGACTTTTTTGCATTTGATACTGAAATCGCAGAGTATATCAAGTCGGGCCTCGAGATGGATGCATTGAAAATTTCCCCATGACTAAATCTTTCACTGGACATTTCATTGGTGAGTCTACGTGATTTGAAAAGACTGTGCACAGTTCATACGTAGGTGTGTGTTTAGAGAAGCTAACTGGTTCATTAGCTGCATATTGAAACATGATATAGGCTTACTGTGGGCTGTACGAGCTATACTGAGCTTGTTTGCAGTTCAAGGAGTGCGGTCATTCTATAATATATATTATACTTTTACAGGTGTCTCTTTTATAATAGTGGCATATGAGCAGCAGTAGAATTTTTTCGAGTGGCCACTGGGAAAATTTTGAAGAAAGGCTGAGCAGCAATAGTCCATCAAGCCCTGTGCAGCATGCATAGTGTCACCTTATAGTAAGCAAGTTATAGATTTATAGGAATATATTAATATGCGCATTTGAGTGCATTATAAACTTTAATAATGTACGTATCAAGATAAGGTAACGATGCAAACCCTGCTCATTGCAATTTCAGTTGATATTTTTTTAAATTTTTTTTAAATTTGATATGTAATTGGTGCATTTTCTTAATTGTATTTGCAATTAAATCAAATTCATTGGAGCTTTTGTGGCCTGGGGCTGGGGCTAGAAACCCTTACACTGTTGATAATTCAGCTAATTGGAATAAATTCTAATCAGACTAAGCAGACAAATCCTAACTTCACTTAAATTACTTATCCCCAGAGTTCTAACCAATCAAAAGCTTTTTTCAAGGAAGTAGCTATTTTTTACAAATCAAATTGTCAAGCTCTCTCTCTCTCTCTGTGTGTGTGTGTGTGTGTGTGTGTGTGTGTGCACCTGCATCCCGACATCTGCATGATGAGGGCACATCTGAATAATGCAGGCGCAGCACTCCAATCATTTGCACAGCAGCAGCATTTCAGACGAAGCTCAAATTAGCCGTGACTTTGTTAGCTAGGATGCTAGCTGTTAACTGCTCCACAGAGAGAGGGAGCGACGATGAAAGAAAGACGGAGAAAGTGTTAAAGAGAAAAGAGAAAGGGGAGAGATATGGGTTCATGCCCCCAAGTGTTTAATTTACTAATGTACGCTTGTGCACTTTTGTGACATTCATGCTCACAAACGAGTCCTGTCATATGAAAACAA
>JAJHUR010082634.1:0-12827 GCA_027495735.1 Lutjanus campechanus
GAACATTCATTGAGCTATAATTAATAACGTTAGCTAATAATCGTATACTGCCTGAAAACCGCGGATGCAGAAAAGTTGTCTCGCAACCAAGTTAGCTAACCGAAAAAAAAAAACGTAAGCTGCCTAATAATCTAATAAAACGATTACCGGAGAGAACGAACATAAATTACGCATTCAGACAACTAAAGTCTTAACTTTTGTGAAGATATGGGCAAGTGTGTTAAATATAGTCGTTAAAAAAAACCTAGGCGTTATCACAAAAAACTGACCTTTGCTCGCTCCTCGCTCCCGTGACCGCACGTGTGATGATGATGATGAAGTACGTGACTCCGCCCCTCCGTTCTTTAACTTCGCGCGAATCACGTGACTTCCTATTCAAACAAAACCAACTACAGACACAGTTCTCATTATAGACGATGCAAGAGATATGGTATATAATACATATATTACATATTACATTACAAATATGAGGTTTTCCTCAAAAGGAGATTTCCCCGATTTTTTCAGCTTTACCACACTTTTGTGGAAGGTAAGTCCAGTTACCTCACCTCTGAGGTCTTCATATTGTATTTCCAACGTTATATACTGAAACTATCTGTAATTATTTGGGGTTGTGTTTGAGTTTTGTATTACTTTAAAGGGGGACAGTTCTCCCTAAAATCAAAAATACATATAGTCCCCCTGGCCTTTGGTGCTATTTATCTATGTAGATTGTTTTGGTGTGAGTTGCAGTTTTGCAGAGATCAGCTGGAGGGATGTCTGACTTCTCTTTAATATAATGGAACTAGATGGCGCTAAGCTTGTGTCGCTCAAAGTGCCAAAAAATACATTTTTAAAAACTCTATAGCAGCACTGACCTACCACCACCACCTCCACCTTGTGCTGGAAATCCTTGAAAACACCTGAATTTTAACAGTGTTTTCAAGGATTTCCAGCACCTGTTTGAACCCTGATATTAGACTTAATAATCAGATAACTCTGAAACACACATATTTTCTCCAAAATAATTGCACACACAAATAAAGCCAAGTTGTTCCTACATTTAGAAAGAATTTGTATTTGTATTTGTGTTTAGGTTTTTAAAACAGTAGCATTGGAAGTTATGTTACAGCCTGTGACTTCCTGTTTATGCTGGTGGTTGCTTTTGATTGGACGGCGCTACAGGTTCATCTTAGCAACCAATTCACACATTACAGACTAGTTTTAAATTAGCAAGTATGACTTAAAGTACAAACTTAGTGATGGATTTCCGTGCATTTGTTCCCTCCACCTTGTTGAATCAAGAGAAAACAGCAGAGACCACAATTGATGATGCTTAAATGATGCTGTGAACGAGATGAAAGTTTGTAACTGTATCCATTATCATGTTAAAGTGGAATAAACTGACTTTCTGTGTATTTTCAGGTGCAAAATGGAGAAAACCCTAAAGTGTCTGAAATCCTCGCCGTTCAGGGCCTGTTCTCCGGACACCCTCTGGGTATGAGGAGGATGAGCGTGGATCAGATGGTCAGTAAAACCTGCACACACAAACACTCATTAAGCTGTTGAACTTGAACGCCACTAGAATCTCTCTTCTGTCTGTCTACATGTCCCACTCAGAGACACATCAGTGCACTGCTCTTCCCGACGCCTCGCCTCCCGGGCCTCCTGATTGGCCGGCGGTTGAGCAGTCACGGCCTGGAGCTGCTCCAGCTGGACCGGGCCCTCAGCAGGCTGGGCCCTCACCAGCTGAGTGACTCTGAACTCAGACAGGTCAGTCACTCAGCCAGATTAACTGGCATAGCATGATTTATAAGAAGAACACTGTGTATTCTTCGGTTAGTCTGGGTTATAAATACAGATTATGTTTCTCTCTTCAGGCTTGTTATGTGAGAGGGATCAACTCTAATAGTCTTGAAATTAACCAGTGTCATGAGTAGTTATCCCAGTGGCTTCAGGTGTCATCCTCATTGAAAGGTATTTCCGTTTGTATGTACAGTACTTTTGGAATTTTGTGACTTCAACATATCCTGTTAACACGTCTGTCTTGTCTAATATTTAAAGGAATGGTTCATAATTTTGGAAAACAGACTTATTTGCCCAAGATCCAAACCACTCTCATGTCTGTACAGTAAATATGAAAAACTATAGTCGGTGGCTGATTAGCTTACCTTAAAATTCAGACTTCTTGCAGCTCCCTCTGGAGTCACAAAAAGCTTTAAACAGCGTTTTCTTTTTGCACAGATAGTTCTCCTCAACACAAGTAAACAGACTTTAATGTGTAAAACTATTGCAACATGAGGCAGTTATTCTCATCCTGTGCAGCAGGTGCTGGAGAGGCTGTCGTAAAATCTTAATGTAATCTTTTATCAGCTTTTAAGTGTTAGATAAAAAAACAACACTAGTTTTTCCTTTTTGAATTCGGCTACAATCAAGCCAGAAAGAGAAATGTGTTCATTCATATGTTATTTTTGACTCAGATGAAAGCAAAATGGTGTTGAAATATTAAGGCTCATTTATGCCCCCATTTACGTTCAAAAATAGGTTTGGTCAAAAGCCAAAAGTTATTTCAAAGAAGAGGAAAAAAGAGTCAAAAGTTTCTGACCGCAAAAAACATGGCGATGCTAATGTAGTAGATGGCAGTGCTGTGCAGCCATTAAACATGTGGACGGAGAATTCTTTTCACAAACTGACGACAATATAATTTCTGATACTTTAGGATTTTTAAAACCACTTTGTCGTGTGTTGTAGTTGCGTATCGTTGGAACTATTGGCTACATTCCTACGCAGTCTCTCCACGACTACCAGTGATACTGCTCCATTTGATCCATATCTGTAAGCTGTCAGAAAAATGCACAAATACTGATGAAATGAACAAAGTAAACAGACAGAAGGTTCTGTCCGCAATATAAATGAGCCTTGAGTATGCTTCTAAGCTTGGACCCCTCAAGACGGCTGGATATATAAAAAAAACACACAAACAACTTTACATTACAATAATTTTATTTAGGACAGAGCAAAACTGGCATTTACTCTGAACTACTGGTAATTAACAGACAAACATTTCTGTTTGAAACATATTTAAGAAAAGATGAGATCAGCTCCAGTCAACATGTGATCTTCCAAACGGATAAGTGGTTATAGATGGATGGATGGATGGATGGGTGGGTGGATGGATGGATGAGATCATTTGTTTCTGGCTTTCCCATCCCTTCTAATACTCCTCTCCTTCTTCCTCTCCCTCACCCTCAATGGAGTCGACTCCGACCTCCTCATAATCTTTCTCCAGAGCGGCCATGTCCTCTCTGGCCTCAGAGAACTCGCCCTCCTCCATACCCTCACCCACATACCAGTGAACAAAGGCACGCTTAGCGTACATCAGATCAAACTTGTGGTCAAGTCGAGCCCAGGCCTCTGCAATAGCAGTGGTGTTGCTCAACATGCACACAGCCCTCTGGACCTTGGCCAGGTCTCCACCAGGGACTACGGTGGGAGGCTGGTAGTTAATGCCAACCTTGAAACCAGTGGGGCACCAGTCCACAAACTGGATGGAGCGCTTGGTCTTGATGGTGGCAATGGCAGCATTGACATCTTTTGGCACCACATCGCCACGATACAAAAGGCAGCAAGCCATGTACTTGCCGTGGCGAGGGTCGCATTTCACCATCTGATTGGCTGGCTCGAAGCAGGCGTTTGTGATCTCAGCCACTGAGAGCTGCTCATGGTAAGCCTTTTCAGCGGAGATGACAGGGGCATAGGTGGCCAGAGGGAAGTGGATACGGGGATATGGCACCAAGTTGGTCTGAAACTCTGTCAGATCAACATTGAGGGCACCATCGAAACGAAGGGAAGCAGTGATGGAGGACACGATCTGACTGATCAGCCTGTTCAGGTTGGTGTAGGTGGGACGCTCGATGTCGAGGTTCCTACGGCAGATATCGTAGATGGCCTCGTTATCCACCATGAAGGCACAGTCAGAGTGCTCCAGGGTGGTATGGGTGGTCAGGATGGAGTTGTAGGGCTCCACCACAGCGGTGGACACCTGGGGAGCTGGATAGATGGAGAACTCCAGCTTAGACTTCTTGCCGTAGTCGACAGAGAGACGCTCCATCAGCAGGGAGGTGAAACCAGACCCGGTACCACCTCCGAAGCTGTGGAAAACCAGGAAGCCCTGAAGACCAGTGCACTGGTCAGCCTGACGACAGAGAGGGACAAACAGATGTGAGATAAAATACAATGGTTTAGTTTGATATTTTTAATCAAAATCCCTCCTGATATCAAGATCCTCACCAGTTTGCGGATCCTGTCCAGCACCAGGTCGATGATCTCTTTACCGATGGTGTAGTGTCCACGGGCGTAGTTGTTGGCAGCATCCTCCTTGCCAGTGATCAGCTGCTCAGGGTGGAACAGCTGGCGGTAAGTGCCAGTGCGCACCTCATCTAAAGAGACAGATGAATTACAAATTGTTGAGGGTTAAATTAAATCAATCAAATTAATTCAAGAGACAAATGACCCTTTCTAAGTCCTGCCTCTTTTCACTTTGTACTCCAGTGTCAGTTGAGCAAGCTTGGTACCTTGGTCAATTTTCTCCTTGCCTGTGCATTATGTCCCAGTTTGTGGATATAATGCTAGGAGGAAGAGTGGCCCTATTTGCTAAAGGGACCAAAACAAGACAACAGAGGCCAGTTTAACAACATGGAATAGGCAACAGTGCTGTGATTTCCTTTGTTAGGTTTGACTCCTAGCACCCCAGGGCTAAGTCACAGCTACCCGTACTAAATTCAGTTAGCAGTTAGCTAATTTACTTTAGCAGCAATCCATCAGGAAACTCTGTTAGCGACCTCAGTGCTGTATTCCCCGTCTGTGTCTGAGGCTGTGTTCATTCCAGTGACTGGTTGTGTTCACTGGGAGGCTGATGAAACCAGTTCTCTTGCCCGCTAATGGCAGCGAACAACTACAGCTAGAAACTTTAGCAAAAAGTAAGCTAAAGCCATCTGTACATCAGGAGAGCTCTGTGATTCAATAATCAAGAAAACCAGAAAATATTTCCTTCATATAATATGATAATAATATGATATGATAATAAGGTTTTACCCAATTCAGTGAATAAAGTTAGAAAGCTTATATACAGTGAGGCACCCAGCAACACTGCAGTCTGCTCTGGCGAACAGCTGTATTCTCTGTCCATGCTTCACTGTGTCTTAAGCAAGAAAGTGTTTTATTGGATAGAAGTGCAAGATGAGTCATCAACCGTTTCAAACTGTTTTCCAGGAAAAGACAAACTGAAACACAATTAAAAATACTTTAATTTCTTGAATATCTACAATTTTTTTTGTCATTGCTGGGTCAGATACTGGAATAGAGATGACGTATAATGCTATATGTGTTTTGACTTAATGAGAACTTTAAACATGCTAGGCTTGTCTAAAACCTAATTTTTGAAGATGGTTGAAAGATGGTTTGTATTCACATCTTATATTAGCTAATGTTGGCAAAATGCTAGCTAATCTGCATACATCATTAGCTAGCATTTTGCCCTACATGTCGCTTTTACAAGAAAAAGAGAGGTCCCAAGTTTGCTCAACTGTTATTGGAGCACATACCAAAAAGGGGCGGGGCCTATGAGGGTTCAATTATGATATCTTTATCAGTTTACCAATGACAGTGGGCTCCAGATCCACAAAAACAGCTCTGGGAACGTGCTTTCCAGCTCCGGTCTCACTGAAGAAGGTGTTGAAGGAATCGTCCCCTCCTCCGATGGCCTTGTCGCTGGGCATCTGCCCGTCCGGCTGGATCCCATGTTCCAGGCAGTAAAGCTCCCAGCAGGCATTGCCGATCTGGACGCCGGCCTGACCCACGTGGATGGAGATACACTCACGCTGGGGCGCAGACAAAGAAGATTTGGATTACAGAAGCTGAACCTGACGAAGGAAACAGATTTTCCGCAACAACCTGCTGCTAATTAAAATGGGTGAATGAAACGGGGCCAAAATTAAAACAATTGGGCCTTTCAAACTTGGATGCTAAGTTCTCAAAAAATTCGTTTTTGAGATAGGCTTTAAATGAACTGCAAGATGCTGCAGATCAGCGCTAACTAACCTATTTCTTCCCACCTTGCATGAAAAGCTTTTATTGTAGGGCTGGACAAAATATCACTGTTGTGGTATGAGATTAGATATTGTTATTTGTCGTAAGTGTAAAGTGATGTAAATTTTTTTTTTACTTACCAGACTGCCCTAGTTGTTCTATTATTTGCCTTTACCTGTTTATTCATCAGATCCACATTGTTGATGATTATTTATTTTTTATTATTTATTAAAATATCATTGTGTTAATATTCTGTGAAAGCACCACTGGTCAGTCATACTTGACCTAATATTGTCAAAATATCAATAAATATGGTATGGTATATGAGGTATTTTGTCAAAAAAAAAAATCATGATATTTGATTCTGCACATTTCAGCCCACACCATTTTATTGTTACGCCTATTTCTGTGATAACAAGTCTGACTGAGGCTCAGTCTGTCACAGGCGATGCATTTTCTGCTGCGACATGAGACTGTCTATTGCGCATAGGATTACTGTTGGGGGAGAGGATTATCTAGGTCAGACATTGTGCAGTGTGCTGCTGTCGCTTTAAAAAGCCACATTCACATTCTCACTGAAGTTACGTACCAATATCTGATTTATTGTTACTATTATTATTAAATTATTCTGTTTCATTCTGGTCTTTATTTTAGGTGGCTTCATTTTACACAGCACAAAAATCTCGGATAGTCAGAGATTTATCGTTTTACATAAAATGATCTTTATAACAAGGAGCAGTGGATTCATGTAATAAATAATTATATAAAAGCTGCATAAAGGGACAGAAAACCAGGCTGACAAACTGGTATATTAGCGTGAAACCAGTGGTCAAGCGATGCCATCTAAGCTGATTTAGAAGAGTTATGTGGGAAGAGGATTAAGCGTTTGTAGTGCAGGAATGTCGTGCATTAGACTACATGGGGAAAAATATAGTTTTTTTTTTTGTCTGACAGCATAAATATTAATAATGAAAGAATATATAATATATAGAATATACAGGCGACAGAATACATCAAGACAAAAGACCGTGACGTTGGAGAAATCTCGACCTACTTACCTCCCCCTCCCTTTTTTTCCAAATAGGTTAAACTCTCTAGTAAATCACAATGAATATGGTAATGAAATGTTAGAAATCGCATTTTAAAAATCGGCACTTACCATGATGGCTTGTCGATATTATGTAATGTAATGAGACAAGCCTGAGGAGCGTTTGTGTCTGAGGTGTGCGCACTGTGCGGATGTCTGAAGCTGATCTGCTGATGAAGAGCCACACTCTGCCTCTTGAGGAGGACAGGTGAAGTGCGCACATTAAAAAAAAAAAAAAAACCTCCTCCGTCTGCAGCAGTAACTGTTTCACATCCAGAGCCAAGGCACTGCAGGGGAGACCGGGGACGATTGCAACAACTGCATTTCTCTCCGTTTCTCAAGGATTATTTGGACAAGAACAACCAAATCTTTCTATCAGAATCAGAAATACTCTACTAATTTAAAAGATAAGATAAGATCAACTTTATTGATACCACACCAGGGAAATTTGCATGTTACAGCAGCTCAAATACAGATAGAAAAGAGAAACAGACAGATAAAAGACTGTATACACCATATACACCTTTCATTTACACATATATACAGAAATGTTTGGATATATGGGCATATGGGTTTATATGGATCGCTGTGCAGGATGATTGCACACAGGTTGTAATACACACATGGTGTGTAGCATTAAAATTAAAAGAAAAGCAATGTAAACATTTGAGGTAAGTGAATGAGTAATGTAACAGACATAACAGTGCTACATTAAGTCATGCTGGTGTTAAAGAGTCTTGACCGCCATTAGGATGAAGGACTTGTCCTTCTTGCAATGCGGGTGCAGTAGTCTGCCGCTGAAAGAGCTGGTGCAGCTACAGTCTCATGCAGGGGGTGAGAGGTGATTATTGATCCTCGTGGGGAATTGGTCATGTTACAGGTGTTCCCATTCAAGAATAGAAACATGTAAGCATAGAGAAATTTAAATAGAAAACAAGAAATATGTTTGTTTGTTTTTTTAAGTACATTCTGTTGCAATATATAATAGAGATAATATAATAATGACAATAAAATACAGAGGTATGTAAAGAAATATGGGCCTTATTCTGCAATATATGGCGGCAATAAATAGAAAATAACTAATAATATAATAATAGAAATAAGTAATATGAAATGTTAGAATTATGTTCAAAAATGTGCATCATGCTACAATCATAGCATGATGCGTAAATAACAATTCTATACATTATATTAATATTTTAATATTGATTACATTTTATTTATATTAAACTTACATCTTTCCTATTGTCTTACTGATGCCTCTATATGACCTACATAAGCAAACGAGACCCTGCATAAGAAGATTGACTGTTTCTATGTAGTTGTTCTTAATGCCTGCTGCTGGATCAGATTCTCCTTGAAAGCAGATGAAACAAGCATGAGTTTACATTTTCTGAGGCAAAGTTACATCAAGTCTTACATCAGCCACTTAGAAAGAAGCAGGAGATTTTTTTATTTAGATTATTTTATTTTTGATGTTACATTTCGTTGTTATTATGGTGGAGAATATGAAAGTTCCTCATAGTGGATTTAAAGATAATTATATATGACATATCATTCACAATATTTATTTGAATGGAAGAGGTCAGATGTTGCAACTGACCCCGACCCTGGGGACGGTTGCAACACAATCGTGGGATGCTTTTGCTTTGCTTTTGCTTTTGTCTCAAAAGCTAGTACTCTGCTTCTGGAGGAACTGATTACATGTAATGGGGATTATGTAATTAGGATACAATAAAAAGTATCTGTATTCCAGTACAGTTACAGAAAAAAAGGCTACTCAGAATATAGATACATTTAGTAAAAATGGGGCTTATGATTAGAATTTTAAAATACATTTTAAAATAAAGAATTATACACTGCTATGCACAGTGCGCACACATTACAACACTTCACAAGTCTCACAACATCACTCTGGCCTCAAGTGAAACCAGCTGATCTTAGACTCAGTTCATTATCATGGCCTCCAGTGAAAAAATGCTTTGAAGCTGCTGGTACCCAGTGGTGTAGGTGGTGTTGGGATTATTTTGTGGCTCCTTCTTCCTTTTCTCGTGCTCTGAAACGATCTGGATCCCAGAAACTGCAGTTCCCCAATCGGCAGATAAGTTGGTACTACCCAGACTGGCCAGGTGGTGGTGCTATAACAACAAACATTACAATTTGGCCCATAACTTTTAAACTGTAAGTCACTGCTGTTAGGGGCCTGGTGGTATTAGCACATGCCTTGTAAATGTTAAGTCCATAGTTCAAATCCCAAAGTGGGAAAGTCCAAACAATGGTTCAGTTCATGCATGTGGTTGTTTCTGAGGACTTCTTATCATCTAAAGAGGAAACAAGAATTCAGCACTTTCAGTCTGCTTGGACCCTGTCACTGCTGCTTGTGGCTATATTTACTGAATTTGTGTGTGTGTGTGTGTGTGTGTGTCTTCAAACTTTAACCTTATCTAAAGGGACAGTTCAACCCAAAATCAAAAGTAAATATTTTTGGAAATATCGGCCAGAGAGATGTCTGCCCTCTCTCCAATATAATAAAATTAGATGTGGTGTATCAAAGCGCCAAATACATTTGAAAAACTCCATACCAGCATCTCTTTCCAGAAAATTTGACCTGCTTACTTAAGATAATCAACAGACCTCGAAGAGAGCAGGAACTACTTTCTTTCTGCAGCAGAATATTCCAGAACTACTTCAGAATCTCCTTAAATATATATTTTTGGTGCCTTGACACCACAAGCTAAGCTCCATTTAAACCCACTATATTGGAGATAAAGCACACATCTCTACAGTCAATATCTCCAAAACTCTGCAACTCACACCAAAACAATCTAGATGGATAAATAACATTACAGGGCAGAGGAAAAATAATACACTTTTGATTTTGTGGTGAAATCTAAGCCAAATATTCCTATGAACAAAGCATTACAAACACATACATCCCCTTTAAATATTAAATTCTCTGCGTTTGTCATTTCAGTCCATGAAATGTCCTTGACTTTATGTTTGAAATAATTTCATGTGACTATAACTTGGTTTTTTTTCTGTTGTTCACTTTAAGGTAGTGCAGCCCAGATGGAAAACTTTTCACCAAACTGTGTACATTTGGTACACAAACAAGAGCACCTGTAGTTTGACAATGGTGGAGTAAGTAAACATGAGGAGAGGTGTGGGGGGGTATTTGTCCAATGAAAACACTGTGTTTAATGTTTTGTTTGAGCAAGTGTTTGAGTTGTTTAACATTTTTACATATTTTCAAATTCTTTTATATACTGTTTTTTTTATCACAATTTTGTTTTATATATTGTGACCTGTTATTTAAAGTGTATTGCAACTTTCCTTTTAGATTATCTGCTCACAAATGTTTTTATTATGTTTTTATTTTATGTACATTCAGGTCTCTATCTCAGCGGGATTCACCTGATTAAATAAAGGTTATTATTATTTTTATTTAAGCATTAAGGCTTGAAATAGATTTGAAGGTTCTATTGTAAGAGTCATACAGACGTCACATCTTTATAATCTTATACCACTAGGTGGCAGCTACCAACCTTTTCTGAATATCACAGGTGAAGCCCAGTTTTATAGCTGTGTTTCTTTTGTTTAAAAGACAAACTGACGACAAGGACAAGGAGACAACTGTAATGGGGAAGCCATCAAATATTATTGGGTAAGCTGGTGGTAGTCTTGAGTTTGAAAGAATGAATAATTTTGGATTTACTGTCAATTAAAACTAATTCAAATTTACAAAAATCTCACCAAATCGAATTGAAAACATTTTGTAGGTCACCAAATGCAGTTAGCTGTGTTTGCAGCACAGTGACGGGGTTGTTACATTTGACAGACTCTCCCCAGCATCATTCGTGTGACTCCTGAGTCCTGCGGCGTCTTCTGTCAAACAGCCAGAGGACGTACTTTCAACTTGAGGACATGAAGAGCTTAATGAGACAACTTTGAACTTTAAGTATAGTTTACACAAGGCCTCCTCCATTACATCCACCAACATACAGTAAAAAAAATTTAAAAAAATAAATAACTTACATGAGGAAATCAAGATGAAAACATTTCAGCAAAGTGAAATGAAGAAATGAAAACCGATCTGACAGAAAAAAGAGAAGGATGTGTATTTATATAGACCTTTTTTACAGACATGGCTCACAACACAAAGTGCAAAGTACAAGACTGTTTAACAATAAAAGCAGAAGATGAATTGACCCCCACAGTCATGTGCTTAAAATGTACAAAGGCTAAAACAGGATGACAACATAACACAAGACAATACAGGAAAGATAAAACTTAAGACTGACATTATCATTATTCATCTTCACCACCGGTGATGTTCTTCATCACCTGCTCCTTGGCTTACAGCCAAAGGGAAACTTGCGTGGAGCTAAATTAGCCTGATATCAGACTGAATTACATTTCCATATTCAACGAAGCAATCAG
Source organism: Lutjanus campechanus (assembly GCA_027495735.1). Taxonomy (NCBI): domain Eukaryota; kingdom Metazoa; phylum Chordata; class Actinopteri; order Lutjaniformes; family Lutjanidae; genus Lutjanus; species Lutjanus campechanus. The sequence goes on from JAJHUR010082634.1 coordinate 11,594, forward strand.
CTCAGTTGAGGGGGTGGATTCGAAGGTCTGGACTCAGACTAGAGCTAAATTAAACTAGACAAGTGCCCTCAGCAGAGTGCACATCTCTGCTGGGCAACCCGAAAAGAAAATCCTAATGTAACCCCTTTGTAATCACCAACATTTTGATTGGTGACTGTAATTTAATTACACTTTTTTAAAAATACATTTATTTTACATGTAAGTAGTTACTTTCCAGCATTGCTTGTGTCGGATTTTGTCAAATTTTGTAATTTGTGTTGAGTGTTATGGCCAAAAATGTGTTTTGTGAGGTCACTGTGACCTCTCGGTTCATCCTTGACTCCGAGTTCAAACTTGGTAGAGGTACCAAGTACAATCATTTTTTTAATGTTGTACAAGTACCAAGTTTTAAAAAATTCCCTCCAAGCAGTTTACATGCTTTGAGTCCCACAAGCTGCCATTTAGTATCATCATACTGAAGAGAAGACAGACATCTCTACAGACGATGTCTGCAAAACTCTGCAGCTCACACCAAAAAATAAATAATAAATAGCCCTACAGTCCAGGGGGGAAATATCTATTTTTGATCTGGGGGTTGAACTGTCCATTTAGATTAATGTAACACCATCTGAATCACATCTGTGTCACATTAATGCACTTTTTTTTCTTTTGCTACATCTTTTTTTGATTACTACCTTCTTGCACATTTCAGATATTATAATATTGCATCCTGTGATGATTGTACTAACAGTACTAACAATACTAACAGTATTGCTTATTGCTAACCAGATAATTGCTTGTAAATGTACTGTACATTAACTCAACATAACAACTGCTGAACATCAGCATGTTAGCGTTGTCATTTGTGGGCAGGTTACACTGACTCACCGCCCTGACCAACAGGACTACGTGTCGAACAGCAAAGCTTTTGACCAAATGTCTGAACCACATGACGCTGCATTTCAGCTGTGTTATCACTGTGAGACCATAGTTTACAGAAGATGAAAACTTTCAAATTTAACAGCAGCGGTAATGCAGTTAAGGTGCTGTTTAACAGTTTAGACTCAGATTAGAGATCAGAGAGTGGTGAAAGTAAAACTGAATCCTTAATATGAGTCTAAATAACGAACCATTCACACACCAGTGGAATGATTCAGTTCCTGAGCATGATTTGAAGTGCACGCACAGTAAACCAGGTCAAACTGATGTTATCAGTCCATTATGATAAGGTCAGGGATGTGAATCGGTCAGGTGT
>JAJHUR010082635.1:0-32579 GCA_027495735.1 Lutjanus campechanus
TTAAAAAAAAAAACCGAGTGATTTATTTAGTGTGTTCTTAAGCTTTTAAAGTGCACTTTTCTGTTTTAGTTTGTTCTTTAAGCAAACTTGCATTACGGTTTGATGGCGCGGTTTAATGTTGGAGCTCGTGAAGAACACAGATCATTATTACCTCCTTTATGTTGAAGGCAGAGCAGCAAGGTGTTTGAACAAACCGGGACAGCAGCACCTCCGTGTGTCTGTGTGAAGAAAGCAGGACCGCAGCACCTCCGTGTGCGCGTGTGAAGAAAACGGGACCGCAGCTCCTCCGTGTCCGAATAAAACACTCCCTCGTCCGGCCAGACCGATCTCAGTCTGCAGCAGCACAGCACCAATGAGCAGCAGTCTCCCTCACCGGCAGGAAAGCGTCCTCAGCTGGAGAAACCCTCCACGACGACCGCGGAAACTCCTCCCGTCCGTGCAGGTGAAGAGGAAGCTATGCAGCTAGCCTAGCTCCGGCTAGTTAACTCGGCTGAGCTTGCTTCATGGTCGAAAAAACACACCTCGGTGTAAGTAAACAGTCCCGAACTCACACACTTCAGAGTGCTTTGACCAGCAGACAGTTCACAGCCCAGTATGTATAAAAATACACAATAAACACGGCATGCTGTTCCAACTACCACGTGTTCTGCGCTCTGTTCTCCAACTCACGTACTTCTCGCGTGATTACACAAAAGTCAACAGGAAATCAATCTCTTCCAGGTCATTAATTCCCTAACATAAAGATGAATTGTCATTTATCGTTTATCTCAAAATGTATATTTTAACTGTAAAAATATGTATTTTAACTGTAACAGAAATATTTATATTTTAACTGTTAATTTTAGGCGCCTTAACATGAACTGTATTTATGCCACATATTATTCAGTGCACATTACCATGAACTGTAAATGAGTAATGCCACACATTTAAATGGAATACAAATTTACTGATGTAAATCAGGTTATTACATTTATAAGGGGGACTCCCCTGACCTGGTCTCTAATGGTATGTGGTTGCTAACGGTAAGTGTTGAAAGTGCAAATAGAGTAAAATATAATGTAAAGTGTAAGTTAATGAGACAGTTGAAACTCTTGTGAAGATCTTCAAGTGTATATAACACATGACAACCACAAAACTGACTAAATTGACACTAAGCAGAATTATCTTCACTTTCCTCTTATAAATTCCCCTTGATTTATAACTCCTCCAGCTCATTTTTAAATGGATTTATGTCTCATAATTTATTTATTGATTTTCAAGTCCCCCAGCTTATTTTATTTTTTTATAGCTCATAATTCTCAATTCTAAGTGGTAGATGTAATAACAAGGTATCCTAATGGGAGGATTGATTGTGTATATTATATTATATTATATTATATTATATTATATTGTATTGTATTGTATTGTATTATATTATATTATATTATATTATTATAGGGCAACATCAGTTCAAACAGTTCCTACATTCCTGCAGTGATAACATGACTCATTAAAAACTGAAAACTAAAACACCTTACTTGTACACAGACTGTAATTATGTTTAGAATGAACTAATCACATTCAGCAACAGACACAAAGCTAATTGCCGTCACCTGAAATCAAGTCAAGCGAATCTAATTAAATCATTTCTAACTACAAATACTCTGAGGGTTTCTTTATTGCATATTTTACTCTGCAGACCCAAGCAACTCTAATAATCTGCTATTGTCATGCATTAACATTGTGATGTTTCTGATCTAATTTCCAAAAGGTTCAAATTAGGACAAAGAAAAAGATCATTTACAGACCTAAATTATACGCTGGAAAAAAAAAAAAGAAAACAAATAAATCAGATGAAACCTGAAATCACATGACCCTTGATAATTTCATGTTTCTCCATGATGGATGGCTGTACAGGGATGAAATGTATCACCAAGAACCTAAAAAAAAAACAACCTGAAACACACAGCTAGAGTCAGGCCAGTTCAGGTAATTCTCAGTTTTTTGGGCTTTATGTAAGAAGATGGTGCAGTGTGTAGGAGAGTTAGGATTTATTGGCAAAGATGGAATATAAGAGTCATTAGTGTGTTTCCATTAATGCATAATCACATGAAAATAAGAATCATTATGTTTTTGTTACCTTGAAATTAGCTGTTTACGTCGACAGAGAGCACAGGTCCTCTTCCACAAAGTCTGCCATGTTGTACTGCATGTTTCCACAGTAGCCCAGAATGGACACACCGAACACTCGCCCTTTGCAAAACCTTTTGCATTTTGCAAAAGTTTCGCAACCACCGCTGGTTCTCTGGTCTGTTAAAGTGTGTAGGATTTAATGGCATCTAGCAGTGAGCTTGCAGATTGCACCTCCTCTCACTCTTCCCTTCCTAGCATGTAGGAGAACCTATGGTTTTCAGTGAAAGTTGTGAAGAATGCGTAGGGCCATATCTAGAGTTCAATGAGGTCTGTAGTAATGCAGATTCATTCATGTTTTCTAAATCTTTTATTACCTTTATGGCTCAGAAGATCTTGCCCGTGTTCTCTTATAGTGCCATTGCATTACACATAATCCTTCTCAAGTATTACTCATTATCTTGCACAGTCTAGTTCAAGAATGATATTCGTGCACTGTAAGGTATTAAATCATTTCCATGAAGTGGAAATGATTATGACGCAAATTAAATGTCACATTTGTACCTGGACCTCATAGATACATGTAAAAGTTTGAAAATCCAGACGTGTGTGATAAAATTGTTCATCTATGACAACATCAGCACTCCTCTCCTGACCGATGAAACGTCCATGAAGTATGGCCGGTCCAGAGAGGTCCCACACATTCACCATAAGCCCGAGGCAAAGGAAGACTCTGAATATATTTTCATTACTCATTCTTCATCACTGCAGCAATTGTTCATTGCATTAGAAACAAACATGTCTTTGGGGCATGTCTCAGGCTGTCTGTGAGAAATGAATCCATTATATAATGAAGAACGATCAACAGTTACAGTATGCAAATACCACAAACAACAAAACAAGTTTTCTCCATGATAAATCCTGTGTTTGCTGTAATTCACCGCAGCATAGCCCTATAAAGTACCATCCAAACCAAAATATACTGGATTTTTCCCTGGCAACAGTTGCACACACAGATGCTGTTATTTTTTCAGCTTTATTGCTGAAACATATATCACCTATAACAGAAATACACTCATAGGCACTGGAAAAGAAAGTGTTCGATTTGCATTAAAGAGCAGCAAAGCATGTTTCATTCACCTGACCAGACCAGCTGGACACACCGTGTGACCACCCCAAGAGAAGAAGGGAGCAGGGATAAGGGTCATGCTAACCCAGCTTGGACTTAAGGCAGCTCCTGGCTAATGTCCGGTCAGGAAAATGAAACTGATTAAATGGAACACAGGCTGTCCAAGCAATGGACACACAGAGAAACCTGCTCCACCACAACATCTCGGATTGACGTGTTGCACTTGATGGGCAGACTGTACTCCAGGCTGACAGGACACAACATAGAAGACCCAGCAGGACGAGGGGAGGAGGACTAGGTGTTTGCATCAGTGATGCTTCGTGCTAAAATGCAGTCAAAGTTGATGTATTTCAATGATGTATTTATTTGACAGTATTTCAAGTCAAGTCAAGTCAAATTTTATTTATATAGCGCCAATTCACAACAAAGTTGTCTCAAGACACTTTACATGTAGAGTAGGTCTAGACCACACTCAATAATTAATTATATTTACATCCAACAATTGAATTGAATTTCACAGATGTTTAACTTTTTATGTGACAACATCAAACATATTATCTTCATTATACCCTGTGTTGTATAATAATCAATAAAGTACCTTGATACTGCAGTTTCAAAAGCAAAAATAAAAACATTTGGAATGAACAGAGTTACAGAAAATTACAGGTTTAAATAATTATCCTTTCCAATCTTGCACAAAGCAAAGCTCCTACTCCTTCCTCCTCGGGCCTTGCTCACTGAGAGAATTAATTAGCATCCTCGTAACATTGCATTGCAGGCTAATCTGAATGTGGACCACCATGAGGAAAGTAATTCCACCTGACAGAACCTGCAAACACTAGCAAACAGCCCGGGCAAAGCAATAAAGCTGGGTAGATTAGCACATAAAGATAAGTGTGCTGTCATTAGACCTGACCATTTCAATGATTTATCTTTAGTCTGATGGCCTTGGCTGCCCCAGTCTAGTCTGGGCTCTTTTATGGTGGTGGTGTTTAAAGGCCGTGGTTTGTTTCAAGTACAAACACTTTAGCCGGCAATAATTAAGGACTTTTCATTATGTCGCTGTAGAATTCGAAAATATTAGAAGACTGATTACTGAGGCATGTGTTCATAATTGAATTTAATGATGAGTAAATAAGTTTAGGTCACACTTTATTTTACAGTACACTAATGAGAAGTAACAAATTACACAAAAATTAGACTTAACTATATGCCCTTTATTAGACAGCATTAGACCCTTTATCAGACCTTTATTAGACTTTATTAGAGGGTAATTAGGGACACATTGCAACATGTACTGTTACCTAAAGTGAAATCGGCTACGTCCCCATTCAAAAACAATACATGAACCAGACCTACCCAGTAAAGGCCAAAATGATAGAATTATAGGAATATTTTGTCTGTGGGTGACTGTGCAGACTTATCTTAATATCATAGGCAGAAAATGTGATTCGATCAGTAGAAGTAGACATCAGTCTTGACTACTCTGCAAATTGTATGGAACCAGCCAAAGGAGGTGTCAAGTAGCAGATATGTGATTTTACTAGAGTTTATAGTACAGTTGAGTTGTAATTATTCTAATAATGTCAAATAAAGAACATATTATTTCTAGTTTTTGATTAACTGATAACAAAGTAAAATTTCTTATGTCTTAGTGTACTGTAGAATAATGTGTGACCTAAGTTTATTCTCTGCAGCTAATTATGTTACTAATTATGATACTGACTCAGGATCATGCTTTTGATCACCCAGACGCTACAGAGTTACATGGGCAGGTGTTTTAAAAACACAGCAGGCTACAAAGATCCATCAAAAAAGTAATTCATTCATATAATAAGTGACATTATATTAACCTGTTTGTTTTATCTGCCATATCACTGATGGTAATTTATGCTACCCTCCATTTCCCAGGATTGCATGTGAGTTAAAAGTCATGCTTTTTTTTTTCTTTTTTTTTTTACCAACGGACTTGTTATTTTATATCTGCATTTGGATCTTCATGGGATTTCTTCATTCTACTGATGTTCAGCAAGACAGATTTAATATGCTGTGCAATCCTTCAAGCTCTGCCCCTTTGCTCCTGCTAGGGCATCTAATGCAGCCTAATGAATCAGTGGCAGATACTCTTGGACGGAGCTTGTGTCAATGTCGATGGTATGGATCTACGAAACCTTCATAAATGATCCAAAACATATCGTACATTTGTGTACGGCTGTGGCGCTTGTTCTAATTGTCAGATGCATTTTTAGACATGCTTTGAGCTGACTGATTAGTTAATGTCAATTGCTCAGAGCAACTAACATGAATGCCACACACAACATGTCTAAACATGATGATTCTGTAACTCCATAGTCATACACAAATAGACATAATTGTCAGAATAATAAATAAAAATAAATCAATGGCTTCAGGGCAACATTAGGTTTATACTATTTTTCCCTCTTTCACACTTTTTCATCTGACCATAATTTGCATTGCACAATAAGTGCTTCAAAGTGCCGTTTGTCAGTTAGAGGAAAAACTTTCACTTTCACTTCACTTGAAAGTTATATAAAAACAAGCCCAAAACTGAAGCTACCCAGTGCACAGCAGTGTGCTTCTCTCCTGGGTGCCAGCTGGCGCAGGGTACTCCACAGTAGCCTGAACCAAAAAAAATCAAAGCAGCCAGGATACCAGGACTATTTTATTATTAACAACAGTTTCACATGTTACTTCATCAGATTGACTCTGTGCTTAATTCCCATCAGGTCAGAGGTCTTATAATTTTGTATTTTTCATTAGTTTTTACTTTAAATTTATTTTGATTTATTTTTTTCCTCTCAATTCAGTTTAGTTTCAGTTAGTTTTCAGAGTTGGTCTGCTCATTTCCGTTTTTATTGTTTAGTTTTATAATATATATTATAATACAAACGCAACACTTTGTGAAGGCAGTTGACTCACAGTCATGTAGACATCACAGTCTCAATAAACATATGAACAATTGCCTCCTCGTGCTTGTTATGATGACAAAGACTATAATCAAAGACATTTGAAACCGACCATTATGAGACATTTTGAAAGTACATATCATTTCAGTTCGTTTTCGTTTTTTAAGTCTAGTTTTTATTTTTATTTCAGTTAAGTAAAATGTTTTTCACACCTAGTTTTGGTTTAGTTTTAGACAATTACTTTGCATCAAATTTGCCTTTATATAAGCAGAATCCAACAGGTTAACTTTCTCAAATACAAATGCACCTGAAAACTCAACAATAACAGGCAATAGCAGCAGTAATTCAACTGTCCAACATTACACACATATAATACAAATATTATATTTAAGTTTCCATAACAATTAGTCGGAGTACAAGATCTGGCCTTTCAGACCATGAAACAGCAATTTCCAACAAACCACATCAAGATGTCCTTCCCACTGTAACATTAAATTTTAAAGTGCCAGTAAGTAATCAGATTTTTTGAAAATGCAGAATTTAATTTAAAAAAATTTAAAGTCAAGACAAAATGAAAAATGCCTTATCAACCTTTAAGTGCTGGGTTATGTCTTGCGCCTGTTTTACAAACTATGGCAAAAAGAATCCATTTATTTGTTTTCTTACATCAAAATCCAACCATTTTATCTTCCTGTAAAACAAAATATGACCCATTCTTATGCAGGCTTAAACCAAACAATTTCAAACAATAATATCTTGACATCCAAACATACTCTCAAAATGCCGTTCCATCTAGTAAAACAGACATTGTAATCAATTAAATCATAATCAATTAAATAATTAGGATAGGTAACAAACTGATGCTCAACCCTGAACTGGTCTAAAGTCTTCAAACTACTGTGATCCCAAACTTTAAAGCAGTTTTCAAGTTTCATTCTCTTCTAAATGTCTGGAACTTGGCACCACACATCACCCAGACAACCCAGCTGAACTCGAGGCAACGTTTGGCTGGTTGCTTCAGTTTTTCATTCAGCACAGCAGACTGACATTCATCATGACTGTGCCGTCATGAACAGCAGCAGGATGGATCAATACAACCCAATTAGAAACACAGTATCTCCGGGATCAAAGGCCTACTCCGATCTTAGGGATCTGACTACTAGACATTACGCTAATATAGAACCTAGTTGTTCTAGTGACAGCAGTATCCCATCCTTTGACACTCTTCCACTGCCACTGGCGGCATCAACAGTCTTTCATTGTTATAGCCCTTATGCAATCAATTTCAATCTAAGGCTAGTGGTCAATCACTCTCCAATGGTGGACACGCACAGCCTGCAAATAAGCGTGAGGGGAGATAGGCTTGACAAAGCTCCCGGAGTCCAACGCCTCTTTGCTGTCTGTTGTGCCGGGCTGAGCAGACTATAGCACAGGGGGCTGTAAACAACACAGCTGGGACAAACAAACCAAATCCTGACACTCCTTGGCTCTACCCTGGTTTAATCCTTCGCTAGCTCTGTATCTGCCAGCAACCATAATGATTTGGACTATTCTGGGCGCCTGGAAGATGTTCTGAAAATATATTGCAAGTCAAATTACCTGTGGGAATCAGTGAGCAACAACACACCTGATGGCTTATAAACACAGATAAGACAAGATGGATGGCAACAGGGAAAGAGCACAGAGATCCAAACTGTGATGTTACGGACATGTCTGAGTTAGCTTACTGATGGAGTCTGTTTCATTTGCGTTGATGTGTGCACATGCATGTTTCTGAGAAATCTCAGGTAGGGGTGAAAAGGCATGTGTGCATGTCACCGTGTGAGCATGTGTTTGTGTGTATTAAGGGGGGTCGGGGTTCATTTTTGTCATCAGCGTCCAAGAGGAAGATTTCAAAAACAAAAATCACGTCGCTGCACCTAAAAATTATACATCTTACGCCTAAACAGCCCAACAAGAGAAGAGAACCTGCACCTTGTGTAGATATAAACTTGTGCTGCAATGATTCATTGATTATTAATCAGTAATTAAATTAATTCCCAACTATTTTGATAATCGATCAATCAGTTTGACTAACTTTTTAAAGCAAAATTCCACCCCCAGAATGATAATCCACTCAATATCTATTCACCCCTTTTATAGACCAAACAACTAGTCAATTAATTGACATCAACAATGGAAATAATCATTAGTTGCAGCCTTAAAATAAATGTCTCATTCTAAGATAACAAAAACACGATGATTCTTATTATCTTAATTATTCTTATTCTTAGTTTCAGGAATATTATATTGCAATTCTGCCAACAGGTCCTCAGAAATTTTGTACACTGGACCTTTAAAGCTGGGTAGACTGTATATTTTTGGCATCGCTGGGCAAAACTTCCATAATGACCTTTAAGCTTGATGGAATTCAAGCAGTCAGAGACAAAGCACCTTTAAGCTCGGCACTTGAATGAGCATGTGCCTTAGTATTAAAATTCTGTTCCAAAGATATGTTTACATTTTCAAAGCCTTCTCACCAGGGGTATCCTCAATGTATTGTCTCAGACGACAGCATTTCCATTTCCTTTGCGAGAACTGTCAGAAAAAAAATATTGTCTGCCTTTCTGTGCCTCAACAAAGGCCACCGCAGAAAATTTGATTGTGTATTTCACAGATGCACCAGCAAGAGAATTTTGTATAGCTACTCTACCCCGAGGCACAAACTGTTTTGGCAAACTTCTCAAGATGAACAAAATTAAAACAAATCTGTTTCAATGCACAGTGTAGCATTCTGCACATTTTGGATACAATCAACTGTGTTTTGTGTTCCCAATTTATGTAGCAAGAAAAGTTTCGCTGGCTGTATGAATGGTGTTCATTTGTTTTTGTGGCAAATGCAGACAGTGCATACCTACCCTCCCTTGAAGGAATCATGTGATTGCTTACATACTGTATGTGCAAGTGTGTGTGCGTGATCAACAGACCTGGAGCTTGTCCGCAGCTAACCTCAAATACTACCAGACTGATCAATCAAATTTTTCTTGTGCACATTCATGACTGTACGCTGAAGGACCTTTGTGATTCACAATTTTTGAAAAACCTGGGAAAACCTTTTTTATGGCTCCATACTGCCAACAGCCGTGGCCACAAGCATTATGTTTTTGAATCATCCCATTCTTGAGAATGCGATATCTCAAGAACGGGAATTTCTTCAAGAATGGCACAAAAGACCCCTTGGATTAAAGAATTAACTGATTAGATTTTGATGGTTAATGGTCAAAGGTAAAGGTCACTGTGACCTCATGTATCAGGAACGCAATAAAGGAATTTCTTCAAACTTGGTACAAGCTTCTACTTGGACTCTTCGATCAGAAGCTTCGATCAGGAACCTCTCTGCCACTTTCTGCTATCATTTCTGCACGGAATTGTTGTGACCCTCCTCCACCCCATTCTCCTCCAGTGCCCAGGTTGAGCTCATCAGAAGTCCAGTCCTAATTGCATCCAGATCTTCAGCCATCCTCCACCGGTATCTAGACTCCATCGGGGGTTTCCTTTACTAATCACAACTTCACTATCCCCTTTCTACATGATGATGCCATGATGGAGTCTAACCGCCAAAGATTTTTCACATTTCTCTCTTGACCGTGCATGTCAAATCTATCTCTCTATCAGTCCTCTATATCCCTTGGTAAAAATTGTCTCTAAGTGAATATGGCATCTTTGTCACTGAAAATTATTCACTGGAATCATACAGGTATACTGATAACTTCCATTTTACAAAATACACTTATACATTTAGTTAAATTCATTCAAAGTTACAGGTCATATATATTCATAATTTTCACATTAAATCCATTCAGAGTCCTCATAACATTCAGTATATTGTATAAGTCTGGACACATGTGGTTGGTTGGTGGAGACACACAATTGCAGGCAGTAATTCCACTGTTCGACTGGTCTATTTAATACGACCATTGACAACAGGCTTCTTACTCTTCCTAACCAGCCACTAGGGGTTGCAAGTGATCAACAACTGCTTCAGTTTGACATCTTGTTTCATATGTGGAGGTTAGGGGTTAATGTTCTCTCTGTTCTCTCCGCTGGTTGCATCTGTCAGTTGTGGTGGCATTGCAGTAGGTGCTTCACCATGTGTTGCCTAGCAGAGATGTGCACTCTGCTGAATGCATTCTTCTAGTTTTATGTCAGTTTCATATTCCTGTCATAATCTTGGTACATGTTGCAACATCAAAGTATTTCTTCTCCACTCTTGGGCCTGTCATGTGTTGTGGTTGCGTGTGTTTTCATGGGAGTGATAGCTAAATAATAACCTGCCTCTGTGTGTGTGCACGCTCTGGATTAATAACTGGCCAAAAATGTCATAGGATCTTTAATTGATACACTTGAACATTTCTTACTTTCAGGTGAAAATGTGCTATCTGACATGCCCTGAAAACAAATCAAAAAGCTGTGAACAAGTCCAGAGGGGCTGTGACTCTTCTTCTGATTAAAGTGAATTTCCATCAAGGAAGTGACACGCTCTGAGAATTCAACACCGCCAGTATGCAAGGGTCCAGGCACCTTGGGGACCCCAAGTCTAATTTGCTTCAAACCTAAAAGGCAGATAATAGTGCTGATCTGACAGCCAGCCAATTCCCAGCTTCCCTCATCAAGAATACATTCAATTTCAAACATCAAACTGCTTGCAACCAAAAATGAAAAACCCTTTGAATGAATGAAAGTTGAGGGAAAACCTTAAGGAATCCTTGATGTTCTTGACAAGTTCGAAACACTATCAGCCTCAGTGTTAGCAGCTTATGTATGGTCCAAAATCCTTAATTAGATGATGTTTCATTTGAAAGTCACAAACTTATTTAAGCTTGGAGAAAAAGGAAAAAGTTTATAATCAGATTTCTTCATTTCAGCTTTTGAGTAAAAGGTGAGATTGAGCTCAAAAATATGTCTGTCACCATGACACACATTCCTTTGGCTAAACCCTGTTACATCAAGTTCCAGTATATAGAGAATGTACTGAATATGTTGTAAAGCATGACATTTACATCAGGGTAAATTACACATATCATGTTCCCTCTGCATATTACATGCAGACATATCATACAGCCAATATCACAGAAGCTTTTCCTTCCCCTCACAATTCATTCAGATACTGCTACTACCACTATTAGCACCACTACTGCTGCTGCTGCTGCTGCTGCTGCTACTACTACTACTACTACTACTACTACTCATAGATCTCTCAATTTTCATGCGCTATTTTGCATTTGATATACTTTGGTGCTTGAGCTCATACGATGGGTTATGTGTGTGTTTGTGTACGTGTGTGCATGACCGGCAGGGCTGAAACTTGTCTCCGGTTAATCTTGCATGGACTACCCATAGACATGTATACATAGACACAAATACCTAAAGCATTTACATTTATCAATGGATTTCAATGCATCATTTTCATCTTCAGGGGTTCATAATCTACAGTATGTGGGGTAAGTTAGAAAAAGGAACTTTTTCTCCTATTCATGGAGATAAAAGATCCTTGAATATAACTTGAGTCATTAAAATTTAGTTAAAGGGGAAATTTGGCACTTTTCATGTGGATGTCCAGTCAATGTTGATGGAAAATCAAGTCAGTTGAAGCAATAAATTCCTCAGTGTGTGCTATATTGACCTGAAAGCTGAGTTCTTCTGCTGCAAAATCTAAAATCCGGTGATGTCACTGGATGCAGGAAAAACAACAGGTTATTTCAGCTTGGATTTCTTGTCTCCACCTCTGCGTAGCCAGGGTGCATGCTAAATGAGTATCTTCATCACCTATGCTATGAAGTAACAGCGATAAGTTAGGGTGGTGATAACACAGCACATGAGTGTGGGCATCAGAAGCTCACCTGCAATGCATCCTTGTACAGGTAGGCACCATGTGACTCCATGAGCAGAGGAACTCAGCTTTCTTGGTCAACATTGCACACACTGAGAATTTTTTTTGCTCCAATTGACAGCATTTACCATCAACACTGACTGGACATCCATATGGAAATGGTGAATTTTGCCTTTAAGAAATGTAAACACCATAGTGACATCAAAGTCAAAGGCGACTTTATCTAACATTTATATGAGCGCAAAAAGGAGATGTAAATGAACATAACTGGCAGGAGAAGAGCTTTGAATCATTCCATACTGTAGGTGAAATCAATGCTAGTGCAGCCAAAGACAGAAAATGATGTAACTCAAGGGCGAGAAGATAATGAAATTAAAAAGTAAATGCTACATTAATCGACTTCTATCTGTAGCCAAGAAATTGCATCAGCAATCGACAGATTTCTGGCAGTTTACAGGGGCCTGTAATTGAAATAAATAAGCCAGCCAGTAAACCAGCTAATTAAAGAAGAGAATCAATGAATCAGAGCAGAGATCTAATGAAGAAGCCATGTAGGTCTTAATGAAAAATTCTAACAATATCATGCCCTGCCAGTGAGGTTTGAAGCCATTCATATATTAGCACCTATAAAGTTCATTCTGTGCTGTGAGGCAGGTGTAATCACACCCTGAACTTAAGGCTGTGATAGAAGTTTGGTCGAGTGATTGTTAGAAAATACAGTTGTCTCTGAATTATAGCATAGACAGGAGGATATATGTTATTTTGAAGCAGAAAACTCGGTTAAAGCTCTTGAACTCAGCCCTCAGCACTCCTCCCTTACTCTCTGTGGTCTGGATCCTCACCTCCAAGCACTCTGATAATATAATAGAGCTGAGAGCCACATTCTCAGTCGCTAGTGTCTGGTAGGCAGATATTGACCACCAAGAAGATTTATGTTCATGTTTGGAGTTTATTTTATGTCTTCTAAATGACTCGGTTTGGTTCTTTCTGATCCACTAAGGTGATAAACGATTCGTTTGATCATTCGGACATGACACACAACTTATGACAGGTAACTGTTTTTTTTTAAATTGCAACGTTTTGCATTTCATGTCTGTTTGTACATTTGTTTGAGAGCCGTCAGTCCTGCATCAATAACCACTAGTCTTATTTCACTGCGATGAGGTTAATAATCAACAGCTCTTTTTGTGTTTCCTTTTTTATGGTAGTTTTCATTAAAGAATGTTGATAGCAAATGTCGCTGAGTGAAAAAACTCCTCCTCCCTGCACATGGTGGTAACTGAGTGCACATTTAGTTTCCTTTGGTTAGCTCTGTGTGCTGTTTAGGTGTTGGTGTGCAAGTGAGTGGTGGTTTTCCGTGTGTCTGGCTTCCACTTTTCATGAGGTAACTACAAGGTCCATACTGGATTTGATAGTTTGTAAGATTATTTATGCTTTTTATGTAGCTCAGACCAGTAATAATGTGTTTGCTCTCTGTGTAGGATTTGGTTTAAGGCCTGCAGATAACAGTGTAATTATTTTGCATACACAATAAAATACTTTTTTGGTACCTATAGCGGGACAAATTGAAGTACAAGTAATTACTGAGTATCTATTAGTAATTATAGGGTAAAGCAATATTATCACAGGGTAACTGGGAAAAACTGATTTTCACCATTGATTTAATCAAATAATTTATCATATTTACCTTTTTGCAGTAATTGTAGTGTAATCACAGGGTATGCACACTAAATCACAGGGTATACACACTATACCCTGCACTGCATCAATACATTTGCCCATCCTAAAACTAAAATCCACATCAGTCTTTATTGACCAACATACCTGGTTTCTCTGGGTCTTGCGTTCAGTTACAGTGAAATGATGTGAACTTGCTGGGTCCACGCTTCATTACCGCGATGGCGCTGCCTCAAAGGTTACGGCTCATTAATTCAAAGCCTGTATTACTTGTACTGGGATGATGGAGGTTAACACAGAGGCTCTCCATTTGCAGAACAATAGAAAGGCCTAGTAAGAACTGCTGTACGCTTAAGGTCGATTCCATTAAAGTGTATAGTTCTTAAAGGTAAATGTACACTAAATGCTCACCTTTTTGATGAGCAGCTATTACTTAGGGTGAAAATTTCCTTTAATGTGTGACATCTCTTCGTTTTTTTAAGGAAAAACACAGTCACCCTGAAACACAACATCAAAGATGCACTTATGCAGGTCTGGATGCCTGGAACACATTCCACCCACTAATTCATCAATAACTCTTCAAGCCTCCTGTTTTCATGTAATCCCACACATTGCCATAGTGGGAATTCTCCTTTGATTTCTCCAGGCTTTTTACAATAAAATGCAGGGGTAACACTTTACAATAAGGTACACAAAAATTGGAGTAGTTACCAACAATAGAGGAACGAATGAGAGCCTAACAGCTAATGAACCATTAACGAGTAACTCATAATTAAATTTTATAGAGTTGCTAATGATTAGTTGATGATTTTTTAATTAAAGTGATATTCCATTTTGTGAGAATAAGCCATTTTGAATGTACTCACCACTATGCTGATGTGATGATAAGTGAAGATCTTGGCGTGGCGTAAATGGCATTTTTTGCGGTTGATTTTTAATGTCGCGGCTTGCGGACACTTGTATTATACCACACAAGCAGGATGGAGACATTTTGTGTTTGTTTTGTGTGCTATTTTTAACATTTTATCCGTGGTCACCATTCACTGCCATTGTACTGGATGAGGCTGCTACCCTGTTACTCCTAAAACTCCAGGATTGTTTGGTGAACTGAAGATAACTAATTAGTGATCCATTACTATACAACAGCAATTGACAAAGACACAAGTAATCATGAGCTAATGATGAAGTACTGAGAGACTGCTTAATAACTACTCAGTATTTTGTATCACTTTACTTAAGGGGACACAAAAAGAGTAAGTAATGCTTAAGTGATTAGTAATTACTGAGGTGTCACTAGTTTTGTGCCATTCAGAGGCTGGTTTGGGGTTAATCAGGAACCATTCATAAAGAAAGTGGTGTGATCAATTCACAGATATTCATCAACTAATCATTACCTAGTGATTTGTTATTAAAGGATCTTCTCTAACTCAGCATTGTCTATTATATCATCCTCCACCAGGAATTATTAGGGAAGATTAATCAATTTAGTCTTTCACTTGGTGCTTCATTAACTAATCATTAACTAATCTTTAGCAACTCTATAAAATATTATGAGGAGTTACTCATTAACTCTTAATCCTAAGACCTGAAAGAAAAAAAAAGTTTTAATATGCAGATTTTCTTTACATAATTTAAGTAAGTGGGATGTAAGAAACATATCACAAAGATTTTTTCCACAATATTTTCCACAAGAAAAGGGAAAAAAACAACATTAAGGCACCAATTTGGTAATGGCAGTTTTTCATTTGTTCTTCATTTCTAATTTCATTCTTTTCATTTGATGAATATTGGAAATAAATACAAAACAAATTGTATAATTTGTCATTTGAACAAACATTTTTAACAATCAAATAGTCCTTTATTTCATTCAAAGCTCTGCTTAGTGGGTAAATCTTGAGGGTGGAAATCACTCAAAACACATGACGAACACGCTTGTACATGTCATGAATACTACATTAGGAAGCAGTTCTTGGTCTTTGAGATACATGCTGTACTTCAAAAACTTCACATACATCTTCCCACTGCATCCTTCTCTGCTGCACCATTTTTGAATAAAGTGCATACTGCAACCTATCGTTTTCAGGTCTCCCAGAAGCTTGGTGGTCTGACCTATACTGGATCCAGTTTTTGTGGTAACCAGATTAAAGGAATACAGGATGGCGCAGACTCTCACAAAAAAACAAAAAACAAAACATCATTATGAAAGCAAGATCGATATATCTTTGTAAATATAATCATTTAACTCCCTTACAGCCAAAAAACATCTTTGTTGAAATTCCTGCCATTTTGAAATGGCAGAACATGTGCGCTGTTGGCCACATCCACGTGTGTTACATCACTAGAAAGCCCAGGATGCACTTTTTAGAGGAGAATATGACTCAATAAACTACATTCATGGTGTTAAATAAAGGCGGCAGTGTGATGTTCCCTACAGAGGACAAAAGTGAGAAGAATCATTCCTCATTCTTACCTTGGTAACTACTCAAATTTTTGTGCACCCTACTGTGAAGTGTTATCAGTGCATGCGTAAAGCACCTCAAATCTCTCCACTGATGTATCATATATGGTGGAGGCCATTGTGCAAAGAGTGCAGTATATTTTCTGGCATGCTGTGAAAAGACTGCAGGATTGTGCCAGTGAGGCAGGTTATGATAAACTTTACTGTAGTCTTCACAACGTCTGGCCCAATGCTTTGTGATGCCTGTCTCTCTGGTGTGCAAGTCAAAGTCCTCTCAGAACTCAGTCTGGCAGCATCACCAAGTTTCCTGTCAAAACTGTCGAACAGTGAATCTCGACCAGACTTTACGAGCACACTTTGGATCACATTAGCAGAAAGACTGGCTCTTACATCTAGGACAAAGGGCATGCCAGCGCTACAGTTGCATTTGTACCACAAGAGATCTTTCCCATCCAGCTTGCAGTCAGAACTGCCTTGCAGCAATTATGAAACGTAAAGGGACAGGGAGCTGTTGCTGAAAGGAAATATTAGTTTATTTCTGACAAATGGTACATCTTTAGCAGCAGCCAGTGATGTGTGTCATCCAGAGTTGGCCCCAGCTGTCTCATTTGACATTGCCTGCAGGAGTACGCATGTCAAGTGTGATTTTCAGACAAGTGGGGTCAAACCGTCAATTCTCCAGACTGAAGATGGTGACAGATAATTGCTTGCAGCTTTACTTTGTAAACTTTCAGAGGATGGTGCTGAAATATTATGCTAATTCACACAGAGCAATTAGGAGACATAGTAATCTAATAGTAGCTCAGAGGGGAATCACTGTGATGACAAATTATATGATTCATTGGCCACAGTGGATCTGTAAATGCATCTTTTCACTGTGAGTGAGGAGGAGTATTGCAAATTTTCATACCTGTCTTAAGCAATATGCATTTACATCAGTGAGAGTTTCTGCTTATTTTGAGAGGTTAAATACCGTCAAATATTTACTACATGCGATGAACCAGTTTACATTTAGAAGATGTAACAAGCCATACTTTATATCAAAGCAGACAAAAAATATTAGACAAAATAATGGTCTTTATTGGACAGCATTAGACCCTTTATTAGACCCTTATTAAATATTATTAGAGGATAATTAGGGACACATTGCAACAGAACTGTACTGTAAACTAAAGTGTATTGTTTCCCACTGTTCTCCCAGTTTAGAAGTAGCAGATATATGATTTCGCTTTTGTTCACAGTACAGTTCTGTTGTAATGTGTCCCCTGTAATAAAGTCAAATAAAGGTATAATAAAGGGTCCAATACTGTTTAATAATGAACATATTTCTAGTTTTTGTCTAATTTGATACAAACTACAGCCATTACTTGTATTGTGTCTAATTAGGGAATAACTGTTTGTTGAGTAATAAAGAAACATTTTTTCTAGTTTGGCTAATTTAATACAAAGTACAGCTTGCTATCACATATTGATGTACTGTAAAGTGAAGCGGACCCAGACAATATAATAATGCACATTGAGAAATTTATTTGACTAATACCGATCACTACATCTAAGACTAAAAATGGTCATGACATTGTGCCATAATCAAAATGTTGCTTAATTATAGTCGACAACTGGTCAGTGGTTTTATAAATCACTGAGGTTTTCTGCCTCTCGCCCACAGTGCCTGCGACAGTACATAAGATGCAGTGTTACAAGACCACTTCTTTTCCCCTTTGAGACACTTTATTAATTAATGAGACACTGCTAAGAGGCTTGTGTCTTTCTCATCTCAGTTGGTTTCCTCGGAGAAAATCAATGTGTCATTTGAGCTGTCGAATAAATCTCTCCTGCCACAGGCTTTATTTCCCAGAGACCTCTGTATCAAACACTTCATATAGTGTACAGAAAGACAAAGGAAAATGTCAGGCGATGAGACAACATCCCTGAGCAGATGGTCTGAGATCACACGTGTCAAAGAACTCTCAACCAATCTTATGCTGCTTAAAAGGATAATACACGGATTACTAGATGCAGGGTTGTATGAGGTACTATTGATAATTAGTGTATTTTCTACAGTATGGATCCTAACAGGCACACCCCCAGTTTGGAGAAGCAGAGAAGAGCACCAGAAGCTAAGAAATGTAATGTTGAGGACAGAGTCAACAACAAAACCTATTCTATGCACATAAAAAAGATTCACCTGAAAAATCAATATCAGTTTTAGTGTATGTTATATTTAGAATGTTTTCACTATTTTAATTAGCTGGAAGCCGCTGTCTTGTAAGCCAAATATCACTCTCTCCAAACCAACCAAACACCATGGGTGAAATCAGTAATTTTACCTCACAGGTCACGGGAGTCGCTGCCTTAATCTGTTGGTTTGTGTGTGTTATTGAGTGACTTTGGTGAATCTGAACTGTCCTTTTCAAACACCAAAGTCACACAACAACACAAACTAATGAACAGATTGAGGCAGAAGCAGGCAAGCAAGTCCTTTGTTCTGTGAGGTAAACCCACTGGTTTTGTTTATGGCATCTGGTTAGTTTTGAGAGAGTGAATTTTGGCTTATATAAATGGAAGTTTTCTGTTGTAAAAGGTTGTCTGAAGTTATGGTAAAGCAATGAAAAATTGAAATTCTAAATGTAGCATACACTCAAACTGATAGTGAGCTTTTCAGGTAGCATTTTTCTAAGCAGCTAAAATATAGTTTGTTGCTGACCCTGTCCACAGCAGAACATTGCTCAGCCTCCATGCTGAGACTCCTCTCTGCTTCTCCAAACTGGGACGTGCCAGCTGCCATTCATATTGTAATTAATACACTAAATACATCATAAAGCCCTGCTTTAAGTAATCTGAACTACCCCTTTAATAGTGCAAGCAACAATAATGGTGCACGGTACAAAATCTTTCAGCGCCCACTATGGCTGCCTATCAGGGACACTCCAGATTTACAATGCAACGTAAAAAAAAGATTTAGTCAGACCAGTACGGTTGTGAGGGTCAGGCCAGCTCAGACTTGAAGAGATCAGTGCATGTTACCTCAGGTGAACTGGCATCACAACTCTCCTCCAAACCCTCGCCAGGCAGACCTCAGCATTGAGAGCCAGACAGGGAGACCAAAATAAAAGCACCTAACATTTTCACAATTTATTTATCACTGCAACAATAAAATCAGTGGAGTTGATCTGTTGTCAGTTTGACATTCTCACAGGTAATCGTCTATGAATGCACAACTTAGATTTAACTCCAAAAAGAGTTTTTCTTCAAGCAGACGTCATGCAGTACGTGCTTGGAAAGAAGATTTTCTTTGAGGGAAAATGAGTTATGCTCAGAAGTAAAAGGAAAGCTTTGCCTCTCTTCGATTGAACATAACTCTTGCAGTGAAATGCCTTAAGTGAGATAAGGCTAAGCCAATGTTTCATGTTGCCATTATAAAACATAAGAATGGGCTGAAAAGACGCAGCTGCAATCTTTTCTCTCCTTTGTCTGTTGGAAAATAAATACATATTTCTCTAAAAATGTACGTTATGTCTTACAGACATGCTGCCACAGTGGCACACAGTTCTGTCATTTATCTAACATTTCAGTGTTGCTGTTGGCCCTGGCTAGTGGTGCTACTGAGGACGAAGAGTAAGGTGATGGAAACATGAGACACTATGAGGATGTGTCAGCCTGGATGCTATTCTTGTAAAAGTGTGAATATGCTCACAGCTCGCCCAGTAAACAGAAAAAGGAAAGAAAATGTCTGTCTACTGTGGTCATCATACGTTAATGAAGCTGGTGTTTCAACTGTAAATAAATATGAAATAGCGTCCATCTCATCAACACATTTACCATAAACCAGTTTACTTTTAGTTTTAATTAGGACCCTTCACTTCAAAGTATTCTTTCTATTTTCTAAGGAGGAAATACTTCAAAAGGATTTCTGTATTGGCTGTCACTTGATCCACCATCTGCCATCCAGAAACCTTCTGAAAACATTCACTGTTTTTGTTCTGGAAGCAGCCTGCATGCTTCCTGTTTTGTGTTATACAGTAATCCACTAGATTTCCAGCACAAAACCCAATCTGGTGGCAAAACACTGTAAAAATGCGGTGTGTGAAGACCGTTTTCTTGCAGTTATGCATTGCAAGCTGACCACTACTAAAGAAAATTTATCAAAGTTATTTTACTGTGTAGTGATGTATAGCTGAATTTCACAATAAAGGCTGTGACCTGTGACCCACCAGCTGTGTCACTCTTTGTTGCTTTGCTCCTAAGTGAAAAATCAACCTGTAGGACTACTTAAAAACAAACTGTGCAGGATTTTCCCTCCAAAAACAATGCAAAGACTCATAAATAATTCCTCTCAATCATCACCCACAACCCACCAGAGGTGTGTGGCGGCACCTGTATCTGCAGAGACCCCACCCTCTGCCTGTACTTTTATATTTTCTCATTATTTTGCTGTGTTCGGGATGTTTTTTTTTATGTCTTGAGGGGCATCAAGGCTGATAATCAAATCAGTGCTTCACTGAAAAGCTCAGCTTGAATCAACTTCCACTCAAGGCTTAAGCCATTCGACTAACACTAACACAGTTTAGGCTGGTCTAGATAAAGCTAAGCCAGGCTTAAACAAGTTTACATTGTGAGTGTGCAGGGAGAACATACACAGCCCCAAACAGTTGATTGTCGAGCAGAGGATACTATGTCACAAAAAGAAGAGAAAACGAGAGTGGTTTTCTTCTCAGCAGCAAAAAAACCCTGAAGATTGAACCATATGAAGAATATAAAGGGTTCATCACGAAAAAGGTCAATACTGCTGCAATTAACAAAGATAGATGGCATGGCAAAGAAATACAGACAAACTAAATGCCAAGTCCATGTGATTCTAATGTGGCTCACCCTATTTCGTGGAAATAGTCTTTATTCAAAAGTTAGAAAGTAAAAATTAAAATACCTGGAATATTTAATAATGAATTAAAGCTATAGAAGATATAGTCTTTTTAAAACCATGTGCATCAAATTAATGGGCAAACAATAAAGATATGCATTTATAATAACTTAACATTGATGAAGTCAGAGCCAAGATGATGTAGGAAGGATGGAGTAGGGGTCCAGAGGGAGTAATGTGGGATGAGGAGAAACAGAGAAGGGGAAGAAGGTTGTGGGATAAAGGGATGAGGGGTGAGGGGATGTGGGATGTAGGGTCAGGGAGAGAAATGAAGGTCATGGATAGATGGGAGGATGGTGAGATGGTGGCAAAAAGACAGGAGGGAACAAGGGGAGTCAAGACTCTGGGTAGGGGTGCCGTCTCTTCATGAGCTCTGATGTTTGGATCCCCCTGAACCTGTACTCAAACAAAGAGAGAGAAGAGGGGTTGGGGTCGGAGTGAGGGATGTAAAAACAGTGTCAGACGGGAAGAACACAGATGAGGTGTGCTTAAGTACTTTTTATATGAGGCATGGTCTTTGTTCCTGAACCTACTTACAACACTTCATTTGGTTAAAGAAAGGAAGGTTTTTTTTTAAAAATGGCTCGATTTTGTGCACAGAGATTTATCCCCTCGCTCTGCAGTCCCCCCTCAGCTCTACAGAGCATTTTAGTGTCTTTCAGCTCACTGCTGCTCAGTTTTACAGCCCACAACTTTACTGTTTTGGTTCAGTCTCACTGCTCTCATCCAACTGTTTCCGACAGCAGAAGGCAGTTGTTTGTACTGAAAAGGTTTTAATAAACCCACTGTAATTCAGAAAAGATACTCTGCCGCCTTTATGTTAGCAAAATCCCAATAGTCATATGTAAGTTAGTTCTGATAGGTTAACACCACCATCAAGATATTTGACCGATAAAGATTATTGCACTCCAGAAAAATAAAATGTGGAGACAGCACAAGATAGTGCCACTGTTTATGAATGGGACCAAAAGCCCAGATGGTGCATTTTGGATAGTTTACACCATAATAATAATGATGGAATACACACAGATGTTTCACCACCATTTGCCCTGTGTGGCCTTTCGAAAATCCACACCTCTGAATCCATAAAAAGACATTATGGTCCTCCATACTGCTATTTGGACAGAAAACCTTAGAGGAAACAGGTGCTACACTACTATCCTGAACAACATTTGAAAACGCTGCTTAGGAAGTACACAATGACAAACACAGTAAAATGCTGTAGTTGTACAGACTAGATATCGATGTCCCCTCAGTAACAACCCTGAAATTGTCTCTCAGATTGCAGGGCCAGAAAACTGTCGAGCAGTTGGTGCATCAACATCTGCAGTGCTGAAATCTCTGCCAGTACCATCTTAGTGCCTGGCCTACTGGAAATTAGTTGAGCAGATGAAAAAAGATTGGGGAGGTTTTCAAGCCAAAGGGAACTTTGACTCCCCAAGGATAGGAAATGAGAGACAGGTGACAGCAGGGTTGAGTGAAAAATAGGACACAGATTGGTAGCTGTGAAATAGTGTGGTTAAAGACATTTTGTGTGATTTAGCAGCCCAGTATATAACCACAGCAGTGCTCTTTCTTGCACAGAGTGCCTTTGGGGCCCTACTTCAGTTTGCCACAATCATCCCCAAACTGGCCTATATTTTACAAGGACATTTTTTGAGAGTTATTCATCAAGATCCACATATAAACTACAACCATTGTATGCTGCCCAAATCATATGTTCATGATAAGTTTTACAGAAGTGCTTATATCTTGATAGTATTTCTTGCTAAAAGGTTACATGATTAAAACGTCTTTATAAACTTCTAAGGTTTATGTGCATCTTGTAAGCACAGAGAAACTAACACAACAATTTGCGCAAAACATTATATTGGTGGAATCATGTCACAACATCTGTCTGGTTTCTGTGTTACATTTACTCTTTTGTAATACATTGGATTACAAAATATACTGTAATCTGATATGAATACTTTTGGATTACTTAATTCAAACTCAAACTCTGAAATTATTGCACATTGTACCCCAAAAAGCAGGCACAAAAAAAATAAATTCCACAAATATTCTTTTTTTCACATCTCAAAACATTTTGAGTCAACATTTTCAAATCAAATTACCCACACAAAAACAGTAAGAGGAGTACTTAATTAAAATGTTCATCCTTCATTTTCAATGTCATGAATGTCAATCCTGGACAAAGCCTCAATTTGTCACGGCCTGGCTCGGAAACCATGAAAAAATGAGGGAGATGCAGGCAAAATCTATTAAAACAAAGACTAACAATGGAAAACAAAATAAACTGAAGAAACAATTAGGTGTGTGTATCAGCAATGTCAGTGGTGTGAGTGTGTGTGTGTGCATGAGTGTGGAGTGTGGTGAGGTAAAGAGATGTGTGGCAGCAAACAAAGAAGAACCATGCACAGGAGAGGTGGAAGGGAAGAGAGAGCCCTCAGCCAGGAGGTGGGGTTCTATAGTTGGAGCATATCGGGCCCAGGTGTATCCAACTACGGTGGATGCTCCATCTCTCAGGTACCTGCTGCAGAAGAAAAATCGAACAGAATGACTTAACAGACCAGGAAGGTATTCCATCAAAGATGATAATTAAATCTAGGATTAAGTGAACAAGTCTGGTTAGAATTAACGTCAGCTTCCACTCAAGGCTTAAGCTGTTCCATTAACACAGTTCAGCCTGGTCTGCCCCCCCCCCCCCAATAGTTCTCTTGGTAGAGCATCTGCCCCATGTACTCAAGCCTCAGCAGTGGCATGGGTCTGATTCCAATATGAGGGTGACCTGCGTCCTCTCTCTCTCATTTCTCCTTTTCCTGTCTATCCTTGGCAGTATGAAGTGTCTAAAAAATGCAAACAGCCACAAAAATCATTGAAATTACCAACTGCATAATCAGCTACTCTTTCAAATATTTTCTCTTTCACAGGAAAAATCTGAAAATTGAGAAGTTGAAATTGGCAGCCGAGGATCATTGTTTGGACTTTATTTAATTTGTTTGTTTTTTTAAAGCTTGACTAAAATGAGTTAATGAATTAATAACATCAAAACAATTTGGGGACACATTTTTTTTCCCTTAAACTATAAATGGGTGTTGTTGGCTTTTGAAGACAGTAAAAGCTGTAATACATGATTTTCTTAGCTTTGTATTTAATTAATAATCCAAGAACATGAAAAGACACTTGATGGAAGAGTCTTTTGCAGTCCTGTTTCCACCTGTTGGATATTCTTTGACACACAGCTACAGCTAGTTCAGAAGTATCAGTTACCACGGTTACTGAGCAGCCACATGGAGCGGATTTCTCACTAAAAATAGCCAGACTTATCAAAATAAACCAGTCTTTTCCTTTATACACGTTGATGGAATACCTCTCTGGGGAGCATCTCCATAAATATCCATAAATCATCATTAAGAACAAAACAAGAAGTTAAGCTGCCATTAACAAACAATATATGCCGTATTTGTGAGAGAAAATGTAATCAAGTAATCCTTGACAATGTAACTACAATCTAATTTCACATTTTTCTCCGAAGTAAGCTGGGCTGATTATCGCTACTTATTTTTTGTAATCTGATTATGTAATCCCAATTACATGTACTCCATTACAAACCAACCCTGCAAAATATTGTGCCCAAAGGGCGGCATGTTGGTGTAGTGGTTTGCACTGTCGCCTCACAGCAAGAAGATCGTGAGTTCAAATCCCCAGGGGTACCCCTGTGGAGCCTGCATGTTCTCCTCATGCTCGTGTGGGCTCTCTGCCGGTACTCGGGCTTACTCCCACAGTCCAAAGACATGCACCATTATAGGGTGTTTGGTTGTTTGTCTCTATGCGTCAGCTCTGCGATGAACTGGCAACTTGTCCTGGGTGTACCCCACCTCTCCCCCAATGTCAGCTGGGATAGGCTCCAGCCCCCAGCGACCCATCAGAATAAGCGGTTATGGACAATGGATGGATGGATATTACGTTACCTCAGTGTCATACGTGGTCTTGCCGTCAAATGTTTTCAAACTTGTGAGAGATCCTTTGTTGCGGATTATGTCTGAGTCAGTATTACTGCAAGAATTAGCAATTTAGAAATGCTGGTATAATTATTACCAACTTTAAAAAAAATCACCAGTGTCCATCTCGACATCACAACAGATCAAGTGTGTGCACAGTATATTAAGCAGGCAAGAGATTGTTTCCTATACTTGAATGGGCATTCTTTGAATTCTGTCCATGTCTCGCTTCACAAGCCACACAGTCAGCAAGTGTTCCGAGCACAAAAGATTGTGATTAAGCTCCTTGTGAAAACTCCTCATCATCCTGCTCAGAAAATTAATTGTTTTTCATGGCTAATTCAGAAGTGCATTAGCATAAATTGACAGCTGCGGCGTGCCATATGCATACGTAAAGCTGGGAGTTCATCCTCCGGTCGGGCATGATCCCGGAGATAAAGCCATGGTTAACTCACAGAGGTCAGCTGAAGGAACAGACCCCCATCAGAGCGAATGCCAGCAGTGAACTGCAGCCTCAGCAGCACGGCTGACACGGGCTGTTTTGTGTCTGTTAGCAGAATTAAACAATCCCACGAGACATAACATCAACACACACAAGGTCCCTCCTGAATATTCAATTAGTGCTACGAGTACTAAGAGAAGCTAACCAGGTTTGTCTAAAAGTCACACCCTGATAACCATGAAACTGCTAGCATAGAGCTCTATAGATTACTGGTATGCACCCGAATCCAAATCCATTATTGGGAAAACACAAATAATGGATTTGGAGAATTGCAA
Organism: Lutjanus campechanus; assembly: GCA_027495735.1. Lineage (NCBI taxonomy): Eukaryota > Metazoa > Chordata > Actinopteri > Lutjaniformes > Lutjanidae > Lutjanus > Lutjanus campechanus. The sequence goes on from JAJHUR010082635.1 coordinate 25,866, forward strand.
CACCCTAGATTTTTATTTTAGATTTTTTTTTAAATTTCGAACAGAATCTTTTCATTTCTAAAACATTTTTGTCTGATTTTTCAGTATCCCCTAGTTAAAGGGGAGGAGGTGGTGGACTTCATACAGTTCATAAAATTTTTGCTAAAAATGAAAAGAGAGACAAGAATGTGCAAATATATTTCATGGTTAATTATATGCCACCATTAAATCATTTTGATGCTTTTTAGGCACAACACTTGCATTGCCAATGAATATTCAGCTTGTTCTCATCAGAACGATTTGTCGCAGTACTTCAGTGTCTGACAGCACAAGGTGATGTGGCCAGAAAGCCTTTTTAACACATGGTTAATGTTGTGTGCAGTTTTGGTAGGTTTAGGCACAAAAACTACTTGGGTATTAGATAAGACCATGTGTGGGGTAAGAATAACTACATTAAATACATTATGCAACATCACTGAACTGACTTACATGATGAAAAACATTTAATGCATGTAATGTTATGTACCTTACAATTTTTAATGTTTTGGTTTCACATGGGAAATGAATACATGTCTCCTGGGTGAAAGTTCTGTGTTTGTCTGAGCCATCCATCCACCACACCTCTTCCAGATGTGGACATTCCTCCTCCATTATACCACAGTTGTACATTGAAAGCCTGGTGCATCTCATACAGCTGCAGCTGGGTTTACATTTAAATCACGTCTAACTCAAGTCTGGTGCACTGCTTTCATCCATTAACAGGCACCAAGCTTGTCTGTATGAGCTTCCTGAGGGGGGGTGACAAATCATTTGTGATGTGACCAGTCAGGAATGCAATCAGGCTGCAATATTTGGATAGAAAACAAAACATTTAAAGTCACTTTTCATGTGAATTTCGCTGGAAACCACACCTACTTCTGGTGTTTGAGACCATTTTGACTGACCTACTTACCCAAAAGTAAAATACTGTTCCTAACCTAATAGTATGGTTTCAGGAAAAGTTTTTTTTTTTATTATAACCTTAGTGTTTTATTTTAGTTAATGTGTAAGTTAAAATAATCAATGAATTGATAACTGGTTTGGTTCAGTGACTTTGCAAACACTTTAACAACACAATTTAACCAATTCAGGTGAGCCATTTTATATTTTACGTGTTATTATTTGATCACAAAATAGAATTTTCACACTAAACTTCTTTCCAAGTCACCAAGAGAAAACTGTGACTGAGCTGCAGGGGGGGATCTGGAAAAGACATGGATGTCATAATTTCAGGTGCACTATACTAAAAGAAATCTAAGTGATGCACTTTTAATGAATTAAGAATAGCGGGTTAAGGGAACAGGGTTTAATTTCAAGTTGTTGTAATCAAAAGTAGACTGCCATAACTAATGTAGGAAGCTGATTGAGACTCAGTCAAAACATTACTTCAGCGACTACTGAAATACACTTTTTACAGTGCAAAACTCCATGAAGAACGGGTCAGACTGATGGAATACACACATACACAAGTTTATCCACCATTTGTTCCATGTAGCCTTTTGACAACCCAAACCCAAGAGGCAGTACCCAATTTCACTGCCACCCAGCTTCTCTAAATCCATAAAAAGATATTATGTTCCTCCATACTGCAATTTGGACAGAGCCCCTGAAGAAGAGACAGCTGCTGCAGTACAAGTGAGTCCTAAACAGCATCATGTGATGTGGTAGACAAAAGACTGCTTACAAAGTACAAACCTCTGTGCAGAGTGACTCATACTCAAGCTCACACATCCTCTTTCTTTGTGGTCCTTGACAAAGTCAGAAAAATAATTGCACCAAGGAAACCAACAAATTTGAGCGCACACAAACACCACTCCCATCAGCCCGATCATCAAGGAATCACGGCACATTGATTTCCTCGTTTCCTGCTGGACTTTGATTGTTACTCAGAGGAAAGGCGAGCACATCTCATCCCGACAAAGAATGAAGAGTCTTGTTAATTTGGCCGTTGTGTCCTATATCATCTCTTCTAATCCGGGCAGAGTGAGGGCAATAACTGTTCACAATAAAAGGTCAGTTTTGCATAAGCCTGAGCTGAAAAATACCAGCCCCGGGTTAAGGGGCTAGTAAAAATTTCTATCATTTCTATCCATGGATGAAGCGAGAGAGACAGAGGGAGGCTGAACTCTGAATACAGATCAGGGTGGAATAGGTCTGCGAGATGAACAACACAATCAAGCAGAAAGGCAGAAAGCCCAACACATCAAGCAAAGAGCAATTTTGTGCTGCTGAGAGGATTGTGTCTTAATTAGAGCCTGCCTTTGAATGACTTGAGACAACTGGCATCTGCACAGAGACAGGCGTTCATTTCCCATGGCTACATCTAATAGCTCATGAACAGATATTCTCTTATCACCATCTCATAGCAAATATAATACGATGACATGTCCCAAACAACATATTGAAATATTTAATAACGTGAGCGTGCCATCAGATGTTTCATCATCTTCACTCATCTGTTCAGCACGGCCCCTCCAGGAGTAATCGCTTATGATCTCTATTCTAATATGGCTGACAAAGGCAATCAAGTGAGACCATTCTCTACTAGGACGAGACTATTTCACCAGTTAGTCTACATTTATTGAAATTAGTGAGGCGACTTTTCAGCTTCCTTTTGAGGGGAAAATAATGCTCTCGATATAACAAGGCCGACAGTCCACAGCAGTCATACTCAACTTGTGGCCCGTGTGCCAAATCTGGCTCCCATAAAGTGCTGGGTGGCCTTTCAATCATCTTCTAATTCACAATGAAAATATACTGAGATTTTTTGTTTGTTTGTTTATACCAGTTGATAAATGTTCAGGCTTAAAAAATAACTTAAATGTGCAATTCATTCTGTCTCTGGTAGGAGCAGTTTATGTTTGTGGTTTATGTTAATAAATCCAACATTTGAGAGAATGCATGATGGCAGAGGTTTCAGCTATGCTTCATGTTGTATAAACTCTTTCAAACATAACTAAAGCATTTACAACTAAAATGCAGTTGCAAACATTAAATGCAGAGAAAAAAATAATCTGATTTATCTGTCAATCCTTGCACCAAGTTAATTTAGTTAATCATTTAAATTAAGTCAGTTAATTTGAAAACAACGAATTTTGAGTTACGGGACTTTTAGTTTGTTTTCATTTTATCTGATAAATATTATTAATGTCTGTTTATTAACTTTTATTAACTTATTATTAACTTTAATGACCTCCTGTCATTTAGCAAAAGTGGCCCTCGAGCAAAGCAGGTTGAGTGTAACTGAGTGTAGTACATCAGCGTCACAATGCTAACATACTGATGTTAAAGACATGATTATGCATGAAGGATTTCAGGATTTTCCTAAAAAATAAATGTATAGACTTTAAATCATCCCTCTCAACCATCACTTATGACCCACTAGAAGTGTGTGGTGGTGTCTGTAACTGCACAGACCCTGCCCTCTGCCTGTATTTTCTTATTTTCTCATATTTTGCTGTGTTTGGGACGCTGATTATTGCATGCACATAAAATCTGACGTACAGAGGTGTGGGCGTGTTTATTTGTGCGTGAAACAATCAGAAAATAACGTTATTTTTCTGATTGACTTCATTCACTCTAGCTTCTTCATTCAATGGGCCAAGAAGGAGGGACCAACTCTGAGAAACAATCATGAATATCCCACCTTTAAGCAGGTATGATGTTTACAGTATTCACCAGATTAACATGCCGGCATTTGTCATTTAGCACTCAACCCAAAGTGTAGCCCAGGCTCATAGGAATTAAATTTGCAGGTATTTGGTCAAAAACCAAAATATAGCACAAATTGGAATTGATTGGAATGATGGCTAAGATGCCGGGAAGTCTGGAGAACAAAGCAAGCATAAATCATCCAAAATTTCAAGACACTTGACCCAGTAGTTTCTTTCCGATAGTTTGCACAAACCCACAAATATCACACAAATATAGAGAAGTCAGCAGATCAACGTTAGGATTCATCCTGCGGGAACCAGGAAAACAAATGTGGCAAAATTTTAAAATCCAGGTGTACATGATTTTGTATAGAAATCACCTTAAAACTGGCATTTTATTTGGACCTAAAATTCATTGGCAATGCAATTGCTGTGCCTACAAAGCATTAAAATAATTTAACATGATATTAAATATATTTCCACATCCTCCTATTGTACTTTTTAAATATATCTCTCTTTTTATTTTTAGCTAAACTAAATATTAATAACTGTCTGGAGCCCTTCAACCATGACCCCTTTAACTGTGGGATATTGATAAAATGTTTTATAAATCAAAAGATTCAGTTTTACAGTGGAAATCAATTCTACCATAAAGATATACAAGTATATAAAGAATAGATCTTTTTCCTTTTTGGTGCACTAAATCAGTGATTTATAAAGGTATGCAACGTTTTTTTAACTGCACTGAGGTAATCACAGAACAGAGCTGACTTCCTCTGAATAATGAGCAACTTTGGATAGAAGAAGTATCTGTTTCCATCACATTATTTGTGCTTTTCCAAAGGACGTATTTGAATTAGGGTGCATCTCTTTTAGCAGATTTAGCAGTTTAAGATATTTCAGTCTGGAGCAAAGACATTTCCATTCAAAAACTAGTTTAAATTTGTAATATGCACTTCCAAACTTGATTAAATTTCTCTACCATGTGCTTTCCTCTAAGTATTTTATTCAAACATCTTGTATTTAAAAATAAGGATGAATGCTATATTAGTTGATCTCTGACACATTTTGCCCACATACAGCACAACAACTTGAAAACACTGTGTGCCGTCTACCTGACAACCCACAATCATGCAGCATTCTATGTCTAATAAAGGCATGAGAGTTTCTAGTCATCAAAGTAAATAGAGGTTGCTAGAGCAATCGGCATGGGCTGACAAGCAGAAATGCATCTTTGAGTTCATGTCCTTTCTGGATGCTTCCCATTTATCTTGACTGTCAAGTAAAGAGGACATGATAATGAAAGGTGAACACTCCAGTGAATGGCTCTCTCTGCCAGCCTACCATACAATGCCGTATAATGAAAACTCTGCTCATTGGCCAGAGGTTGGCTGGATGTTGGACGTGTGTGTGCGTGTGTGTAGTGTATGGGATAGGTGGAGCATTCATCTTGTTAATATCTGCTCGTGACAAAGGAATTTAGGGAAAAGGAACAGAAAACATCCATTCAGTTCGTACAGTGGGACAAAACACAGAGGCTGTAATATTTGCAATAAACAACAGAAAAAAATCTTGAATTGGTACAAACTAAGACAATTATTATATAAACTATGCAAGTCAATTGCATAGATGTTATTTATTTCCCTCCTATTTATGACTCATCATATTCTTACAAAACTCAAGCTGCCATCATCTTTTACACGACAAAAAGTCTGAAATTTGTGTGAAACTTCATGCTGCTTAAGTCAGTTTGTTATATTTCATTTATCTTTTAATGCATATTTTTGGTCAGATATTTACAATGAAAATTAAGTTACATTACATGAATGACATGTCTTCAAACAAAGACCGTCCAGTCTTTTTCATTTTTTTAAACAGCTGAAGAAAAACAAAAACAAAAACAAAACAAAACGTATAGTCCAGCAATAAAATTCAAATCAACACAAAACACAAAACCACCACAGGAAGTCCACATAGCATAAACATAAATATTCCAGATCCAAACACAAATTTGGCTCAGATAAGTAGAATCATGCCTATACTGAGCAACTGAGCAAGAATCCCACAGAGCTATCCTACACCCTGTTATCAAAACCAAACAGCACCGTGATTCCTGGCATTTTTACATTGTTTGGGAGAAGATGCAAGAGACAAGCTGTGGGATTTTTGATCAAGTGTATTCCCAACAATTTATTCAAGACGGAAATCATTTCATCCCACATATTGACTGTTTTATCAGTCATATAACATATGACTGATAAATTATATTATATTATCATTAGGGGTGAGTCCCCACCCCTCATCTCCAACATACAGTATATCACTGTTTCTAGGTTTAATTTGGAAGGAGTCCAGCAGGATCTGTTTAATATCTTATAAAAAATGAATAGTTTCTGTGTTTCTTGTGTGTAAAAATATGATGCAAAGGTCCAGTTCTCCTCTGGAATCTCCTTATCTACGTCCCTTTCCCAGCTCATTTTTAGTCTATCCAATTTTGGCAGTTGTGTACTTCTAATAAATTCACAGAATTTTGACGCTCCTCTACTTTCATGTTTTATCTAATGTCAAAGTCCCTGAATGTTTTGAGAGAATTCAATGTCTATCTTGTAGTTAATCAACTTATGTTCATTTTTAATGTCATCAAATGATCTTAAACCTCCAATAATGTCATCAAGAGTATGAAAATAACAGTCTCTTGTTATACTGCATGGAGGATCTGCTTGATAAATATGAACCGAAGCTTGTTACTTGATGAGCCAAACTCCAGGGATCTCTGGCAAAAGCCAATACAGCCCACTTACCCTGAAATAAGCACACTTCATTAAGTATACAGATACCTCCCTCTGCTGGAGGAAGGCAAAACTGCACTCCTCAACCAGCAAATTCAATTTAAAGGAACAATTCAAATGAAAAAAATCAAAACACAGGACCGAAGCTTGCCATCTGTGTAGTACGACTAACACCAGTCAACGGCTGTCAAAATTATAGCTGGCACTAGTTACCTTGTTTACATATATTTTGTAAAACACCTGCTGGAATGCAC
>JAJHUR010082637.1:0-14659 GCA_027495735.1 Lutjanus campechanus
AGATACAAAAGGCCATATCCAGATAGAGTTGCCTGCTTGTTTCTTGATAAGCTTCAGGCGCAGACCCTTGCCTATTACTTTTTTGTGTTTTCCCAGGAAGTGCCTGGCTGCATAATTAGCAAACATCATCAGACAAGACTTGGTGCCACCAAGGACTTTATTTTTCCTGAAGTTTCTGCGCCCTGAAGCTTTCCCCCAGCCACCAAAGAATGTTTGTTCTTCTTGAAATTAGATGGGTTTAATTGCTGTGGAACAACAGCAAAACACCCACCCGCCCCCCACCCCTCCGAACACACACACACATATGAACCCCCTCTCATACATAAAAAGTCTAAGATCAGCCTGGCTAATTATGCTAATAGCCAATTGTTCAACCATGGTGATATGTTTACTGAGGGAGTTGATGTGTTTCCTTTTGCTTCGTCATAAGCAGCCTGTCTACGGGTCCTCTGTGAGATGGCTGCACCTGAAGGCAAGAGGACTGTGCCCTCATCCATCCTGCCTAACCCATTACCCTTGGACAGGGAAGAAGATAAATATTGTTGCAGATGCCTAACTCTCTGCAAATGAGATTTTTCAAGCCAGATTTATCAAGCCTTGGCGGGGTGTTTAAGGCTCCAAAACTTGGCCCTCGGCATGATAAAATGGCAGCACATGTTTCTGAATCACCCACCACAGTGTTGTTGCCAAAGGGTTATGATGATATAGTCAACTGCTTTTTTCCTGTTGTGCATCACAGCCTTTGAGGTTCTCATATTCTGTTTTCTCCAAGCCTAGGATCTTAAATAATTTGGGTAGAGCGTAAAGTTAATCTTTTTTTGCTTTTTTTGTTGTATTTTTCTACTTTCATGGCACAATATTTCTTGTTTATAGCATGTTTTTATACAGTATATTGTGCTGAACAGAAATTCCTACCCAGCTTCCTGGTTACAGGATTTCTAAAAAAAACACAGACTATATTTACATGCACAAAATATTCTGAAAAAGACAAAAGACCAGATGTTTACATGGCTAACGACAGGAATAATCCACCAATATTCCTGTTCATATGGCTGGAAGAGCCATGAAAAGTAAATGTAGAGTCATTTAAAGTTTTGAGTACTTAAAATTTTGTTATGGATGTGACATCTTTCGCATCACCTCAGTTGTATGAGTGACGTCACTCCCGTCACATAACGTGTAACATAGTTATTACAACCCCAACTAAGACCTTTTCCTGGAGTTATGTCATTGCACAGGTGACGTCCCTTCCGTCACTTGACATACATATGTTTAAACCAATTAGTTTTTGTGCCTAAACCTAACAAAACTGCTTCCATTTAACAATGTAAACCATGTGTGCAATGTTAGGTAACTTATGTCACATAATGTATTCAAGGTTCGGTAAGCCTGTCGCTGCTGTTGCTCTCTACCTGTAGTATGTGTTTTTGAGTGTAACTGACAATCAACCTATTCTGTCATTTAGGTATGGAGATGGGTTGTCTAAAAACCTTTTGATGTACAACTCCTTTCATAATATTTAACAGAAGATATTAGAGGGAATGATAATTTTTAGATCATTGTTCTCATTTTCATTGAATAACATATTTTTGCAGGGATTTGTACCAAACAAAGATATTTTCTTAAGTCTGCAGATTATAATGTGTTTAAACAAATATTTAACAAAAAATTGACAAATATTGTGATTTGAAAATTATAGTATGGCCATATTACAATTTTGATTACAGTGAAGCCCTAGTGTCTGTGCAGAATTTTGTCTAACACAGAATAAAGATATAAAGTTCAGTTGCTCAAACTTAAATAAAGAAATATCTCTCAGTCCAATGTGTTGGGCACATCTGTTCTAATGGTGTGAATTACACAAAAAAATTAAATATAGAAGAAAGCAAAAGAGTACGTAGTCTCCCCTGCGTTTAAGCTCCAAATCATCTCCCATCAGCATCAGAAATCCTTTTTTTTTTTTTTTTAAAGGATACACAGTATGCAGCCTCCAAACATGCCGAGAAGGCATTGATGGGAGAAATTCATAGGGCCCGCAGTAAAAGTTGTGTATCCAAACCTGTTGCTGCCAAGCCTACGGTCTTAACGAGCCTCCGTGGAGCATCCCACAGTGAAGTGCCATATTTATGTTGGCAATATATGCGAAAGAATTGGGATCATAAAACTCCACGGCCACACAAAAGCTCTTAAGGACTGCTGTTTTGTGCGGCCGGCTTTATTTATGCAACTGCCGGCTGAAGTCCAGTTGTCCGCCTTTTCTTGCCTTCAAAACAATATTTCCTTTCTTGTCCACTTTTGTAGATAAGATTTATGACTTCAAAATATTTCTTTACTGCTACCACCATCACTCAGTGATGCACATGTTTTTTCACCTATTTTTCCTATGCTGTTTTGTTTATTTTTTGGACCACTGGTAGGAATCCAGCCACACAACACTACACAGCAAGCGTGTGCAACGTGGCATGTCTCCTGCAGGCCATCAGGCATGGAGGACACAATGAAAAGCTGCAAAACATACCTTAAAATGCCTGTTCTCCTTTTAAACTCGTTTGAGATTCTTTACTTACATTTCAGCAAAAATCAGGATAGTTTTTGTGCAGGTATAATAATAAAAATACGTTAACAATACGTTAATGTGATTATGTTTTCACGTAAACTACAGGGTCCCACCTTAATGCTGCCATCAGTCTAGCTGGTTAAAAAAGGCACTTGCCCGTCGGACCCCGTTAAAAGATACTTGCAGCCTAACAACCTAACAACTTAGCTGGGGGAAACCCTGCTCTGCTGTATGTGAGCTATGGAAAAAATGGCCACCGCACCGGTTAACGATCTCACCATCAGTTACCCCTGAGCCTCGAGGGTGACTTGTGGCACTTAGGTGTTGAAAATGACAAAGTTCACAACCAACTAAACTATATATCATATTCCATTTTTCTCGGGGAAGGAGGTGCTTGGAAATTCAAACATGCTACAGTATACAGTATGTTTCTATTTTTGGACATGGATGCATTCCTGAGCAATAAATGTCAGTAATTTGGAGAATGTAGCATCACAAAATGTGGTTGAAGAAATCAGGGCCCAATCAATATACAATACTGACATGTTGGACTGATAGTAGCATGTCACAGCTATGTGGGTCTATGTTGGTACACTGTAAAAAGGAAAAAAAAAAAAGTTGAGAAAACACAACATTTCAAGGCAATTTACTTAAATAGATTTTTGAGTAAACTCACTGAAGTGAAAGTAAATAGTGGTGAATATTTTAGAATGAAAAATAAGATGACCAATTTTTTGAAATATAAATTAAAATAAGTTTCTAAACCTCAAAGGTTCAAGTTTATTTAAAGAACAGTAAATGATATTTTAAAATTCAAGAGTTGGACTCAGAACTCAAAGATCTATTGCAGTAAGTTGTCTTGAAATTTTGAGTAGCCTCAACTTGTTCAACAACTCTTCAGTCAGACTGCAGGACAATAAAAACAAATTTGATTTCCTTTTTTCCTTTCCTTTTTTCATTTTCTGTTTAAAACTTGAAACTATAAATAAAAATCGTGTCAGCAGAGCTTTAAGTCTCAAACGATTCATGCTGGGAAGTCTGCTAATATGCTGATCATGTTGATCATATAATGATCTGATAGAAGAACTCAGGCTTGTAGTTTCTCAAAATAAATAATAGAAATTTAAGTTTAATTATCTTGAATAAATAAAACTTATATGTATTAACGTATATTTACTTTAAGTCAATGAGAAAAGTCGATTCCACCAAATTCCTGTATGATTTTTTACAGTGTAGGCATTGGGGACATATTTGCTTCTTTTTCTTAAATCAGTTTTAATATATTTTGCTCTATCTGTGTTTTTTATTTATAGATATTTATTATTGTTATTTATACCGGTGAAAGTTTACTGTTTCAGTGCCCTGACGACATTTTGGACAATAAAGTTTATTGTTAAACTGAAAAATATCTGTCCTTATTTCCATATCTGCAACTGTAAACCACTGTTGAGATATTATTGCAAAAAAAATGTGTGATTTTTTTTACTCCCTAATATCGGGCCCAAGACTAAATGTTAAAAAGACAAGTGAAGCACCTTTTTAATTCTTAACAATCTTTCAAGGGGGCTTGGTTGTCTTTGGGGTGTCACTTTACGATAACTCTGATGGTGCAGGAGGGGGAAATTATAATAGAAAACTAAGACGAGAGTCCAAGAATACTGTAACTCTAAACTGGAAAACAGTCCCTGCCCACCCCATCATCTCCACCTCTGGAGGTAGCTCCAGCAGCAGCAGCGGGGGTCACTCGTAAAATAAACACAAAATTTCAGGCTGAAGACTTTACCTGCCCTTTGAGCCAGGAGAGGAAACACAGACAGGAAGGCCACTTTTTACCTCTTTTCCCATCTTCACTGTGGGCAGGGGAACCAATAACATAAAAAGAATATTATAATGTCAAAACCTGGAATGAAATCACAAAATAAAACTTTTTACGCACTGGAGATCCCCAGGACGGACACTCAATTAAGGGGATGGCGGGTGTCTCCATAAAGGTGACCTTTGACACTGCATTTCCACTCCAAATCAACACTCTGCTCACACGCTCCGCTCAAGCCAACAGGGAGCCTGGAGTTTCTGCAAATGAACGATCTGTCAGGAGGCTGTTTATATCCCCTCGCCCGCTCCTTTATTTAACACTCTCGCATTAAAAGGGAAGAGCTTTTTAATTAGCTATGGACTCTCCTATTTTAATCAACTCACAAGCGGAGTCCAGCTGTGACAGCCTTGACAGGCGAAGACTGGTGACGTTCCGACTGCTGACTTTCCATCCCGAAAAAAAGGAGAGACAGCGAGAGAGGAGGCCACTGAATTTGCAATTTCGAGCAGTTTAGCGAGATAGATGGGTTTTGAATTAAAGTGTAACAGCCTGTCTCTTTCCAGCTAGACGACTGTGGTAGGAATATTTAATTGAGTTTTTTTTTTAGTTCTTAAATATACACAAGTTGTCATGATGTTTTGGACTTTTGCTGTCTGTGTAATGTGGAGATTTGCAATAGGGCTGGGCTATATATTAGTATTATCAATCAATACTGTGTTATTGTGACTAGATATGGTCTTAAATTTTGAATAAAATTATTTGCTGATGTGGCATAACTGTTGTCTTCTCCTCACTTTAAAGGTTGCATTACAGTTCAGTGATGTAAAGCTGCGTTTCCACCCAAAGTACCAGGAACTATTATTAACAGAAACTACTTTTCAAGGAGCTTAAAGGTTCCATCAGAGCCTGTTGTTGTCTGAGTTTCCACAGTTGTCTAAAGACACACGATGACGAGGCAAGTTAGTAAGCTGATGTATGAAAAAGCAGCAGCTGTTTTCACGTCATTTTTGCATGTAACCAAACTGGGCTTTGACGTCGGTCCATCTGGTGCATGCTTTCTTCTGTAACTCCATGTTGACGTGGTGCAAAACAGTGAAAACAAAAACCAGACTTAAGCCCAACCAATACTGGATGAATACCAGAGTAACAAAATACTGAAATCAAGATGCTGGCCAATAATCTAGATTTTATGTTATTTTTATTGTCATTTTCTTGGATTCTGTTCTTATTTTGCTGTTGTGAAGCAACTTTTTTAACTATGTTTGGTGCTGTAAAAATTAAAAAAAATTAGATGTATATAAAATCCAAAATGACATCACCTTTCATTGAAATATTGAATAATTATAACAAACAGACTATAAAAATAAGAATAAATAAATAAAAACAAGGTCCGTGATGTTAAAAAAAAAAGTTTTCATATCAGAGCATATCATATATGCCGATACTGATGTAGCTGACAGGCCAATATCTTGGTGATAATATTGGCCGACGGATAGGCCACATCAATTTCAATTAGGTTTGCAAATTTTGTGCATTTCCCTTAACCAATAGTTCAACATGTTAACGATCATTAATAACTGTTAAGATGCAAAACATCTTTTTCTAGGTTTAAGTTTCATTTAAACAATTCTAGCAACAGATTAGTTCCATGAAACTTTTGTTTATGAAGCACAAACAATTTAAACCAACAGAATAATAAAATAATAAGGGTCTCGCTTGGAACAGCTGCTCTTGCCCGCCTGTCCTTATTCAAACAAAGGGTTCCAAAAAACAGAACCATGTAAAACGGGGCGAAATTACTACCATTTCTACACTAACCATGAGCAAACCTGTGAGCTTCAGAGAAATGGTGTACGGAGCATACATTACCGATTAATACATTTTTTAATCAGTTGAATTCTTAACGGTGATTAATGGCTTAGTGATTAATCATTATGCTAAATAGTCTGGCTCTAAAACACACTAGTTTGCTGCACCAGAATTTTTAAAAATGGAGGATGAATTAACATGCTACAAGTGCTCAGCCAATCAGAATTGTTCAGCATTGCAAACCCCACCCCCACAGCTACTGGACTTTTGGAAAGTTCCAATCCCTGAGCAGGGACTTTTGGGGGGATAAATCAATGTTCCTGCAGTGGAAACACACCGAGTACTATGGATTCTAGTCACTGGGGAAAGTTCCTGCAGTGGAAACGCAGCTTAATTTTCTCAACTGACCAAATAGTGCTGCACTATGGATAGATGTATTTGGCTGAAAATACTGTGATATTTAATTTTGTTTTTAGTGCCCAGCCCCAGTTTGCAGTCTGAGTTTATCGGGTGAGTACAAGCGGACATAAGTAGTAAATCCTTTAATATATCCTACTCTTGTCTGCTCTCCCTCACGTCACATTAGTGCATTAAAGCATTTGAAAACATTTGATTAGACTGGACATTGTGCCAAAATCTGCAGAATGTGGCGCACTCGGCACGTTAATCAACTTGCTTCATCGCCATCATTTGCTTCATCTTCCTTCACTTCCGCCGCTGACTCCTTTTCTCTCGCCTTTTATCCCTGGAGTGGCTTTAAGCTCTTAAGCAAAACACAACAAACAAAGTATAACAGAGGTTCTTGTTTCAGCCATTTGATGTAGCTGCCAGGCAGCCAGTGGGATGCTTTGAATTTAATTTCCTCTATTCAAGATGCAGCTTTTATTTACATGACAAGACTGAACAGATTGCGTCGGCCTTGGAGAAGATAAATGAAAGAAGGGGGGAAAAAAAACAAACTTGGACAAATTAAAGCAGATATTTGCCAAACAATGTAATGCAATTAAAACGGAGAGAGAGCTGTCGAGTGCGTAATGTTAGTCCACTCACTTCAACCATCAGTGACTTTTTGATCTTTTATTACACATAGGAGAGTAGCCTACTGTTAGACTGTGATGTGCAATCTGCTCGCCTCTCATACTGTCATGCAAATACATTAGCTTAGGAGATGGGTCCCTCCACAGTACTCTCAGTGGACAACACTCATTAAACTAATTACACATTGAACCTAAACTGAGTGGAGCGTAATGAGGTATGTGATATTCACAAGGAACTTATGCCACTGGGAGCACGCCAGTGGAAATTTGTGATGCCACCATTCCACACCTGCCTGAAACCACACATACAGTGAAAACATAATGCGCTTTTTCATAACTATTTGAGTTGGTAATTTGTTCAATTTGGTTGGTCTGGGCTTCTGGAGGGAGAACAAGGCTGAATCACTCTGAATACAATCCAGGATTTTCTGTGCATAACATTAGAACTAACACATGAATACTTTAAAGGAAAAGTTCAACTTTTTGGAAATATTTTGGGCTCCTGTTAGATGAGACAACTGTTACCACGCTGTGCAGTAATTATGAAGCTACATCAAGCAGTTAAATTAGCTTAGCCAAGCATGGACAAAGCTAGCATGTCTCTGTCCAAATGTTAAAAGGCTGAAAGTGAAATTCTTTCACATTCTTGCTTGATGTCGGACTTCAGTTGCTCAACAGTCCAGGGTCTCCATTGTTGTATTTTTTGCTTCATAATGCACCACACATTTCCAAAGCAGGACACGTCTGAACTGCAGGCAAGCCAGCCTAGTGCCTAAACTTTTTTTTATTATGAAGCCACGGTATTGTAAAAAAGCACAGAGCGTGTCTCGGCATTGTCTCGCTGAACTAAGCAGTGACGTCCCTGAGAGAGAGGGGTCTTCTTTAGCCCTGACAACACAACACACGTTTTCCAAAAACAATCTGAAATGTGGACTTATCAGACCAGAACTATTCCTTTACAGATAACATGGCCTTTCCTCAAGTCTCACCATCATGCAAATATAATGTTCTTTAAATCTCTTAGAATACCAACAGAAAAATATTCATGTGTGTATAATGAACATCACCGCTTCTATTATTGGGACTTAAGACTTTGTGTGTTTGCTTAATTCTTAATTCGATTAAAATTTAATCTTAGTGTGTAGGTCTGCCCTTCCTGTATACAAGAGAACAGTTCAATTAAGCTTTAGTCAAACACTGTTTGTGTCCTGGTCAGAGGTCAAAGGAAACCGAGAGCTGCGACTTAATAGACGTCATAAATGCAGCCCTTCCATAACACAGACATAAATTCCAGACCTAGGTCATAATCCTTTTTACACACAATCATCTGGATATCCACAGTGTGATTTTTTTTCAAAGGAAAGTTGACCTTATTTTCCCTCTTAGTGCTTCAGTTCCAGGTAATT
This sequence comes from Lutjanus campechanus, assembly GCA_027495735.1. Lineage (NCBI taxonomy): Eukaryota > Metazoa > Chordata > Actinopteri > Lutjaniformes > Lutjanidae > Lutjanus > Lutjanus campechanus. The sequence goes on from JAJHUR010082637.1 coordinate 8,626, forward strand.
TCAATGCAACAGAGGGCTGCTACAAGCAGTGTTGCAGCAGTACAAATGCAAAAATATTCTCTTAGCTGTTTGGATTGAACATACTAGACCTACTGAGACACGGGATAAGGAGCCGGGAGTTCAGACACTCAGGGGTAGACCAAGAACATGCTGGAGAGATCAGATACCTCATCTTGCTTGGGAAGCAAAAATGAATAGATGGAGCCTTACAAACTAATTGCATGCAAATTTACTGAGTCAACTTTCAACTTTATTCTGTACCCAGAGGGCAGTTGGTTTCACAGCAAGGTGCAGTACAATACAACCCTAAAACATAGAAGGATATCAAGGATGGAGGTCACATTTCACTACATAATCACCACTTAATATTCTATAATTATATCACATTGATGTTCCCTTAGAAACAACCTACTAGTCTAACAGCATGCTGGGTCTGCATCAGACCAAAGCAAACGATCAAAATGAGAAACAACTGAAACTGGAAGTTACTCAGAGAGGCAGCCATGCCAAACCAGTCACCTGGAAAAACATGTTCCAGTACCCTCTTCAAAGATAGTAAACGCGGTGGCACGCATGCAATTCATGATGAGGCAAAAGTAGAGACCCTCTTCTAAACTCCAAAACTATTCTGTTGAGCAGGATTTCCAAAAAGACAGACTCTTTTACACCAGGAAAACTGCCAGGCTATACAGTGTAAGTGAAGTGAGAAGCTCAGTTGTAGCGTGTGACGCTTTCAGCATTGCTGCCGTTCCTGATGGAGCTCATTGAAGGGCCGAGAAGTCAATGCCGTTGCAGTAGACAGAAAAAGCTTCTTGGCTCTTCGACCCATCACCACCATCAGTCTGTCATGCTAGACAGTGTCGGGGTTTCAACTTCCTGCATTCAGGGGAAGCCAAAGGATGACACACATATGCAGGATCAGTCCCTCTCACCACCTTCACAGCAGGCTGGTTCTGGTCCAGTGCTGTGTCAGAGGTATAGGTGATACAGTCAGAGGGGGGGTCCTGCACTCGTCATGCTGCTTCATCATCCCACAAACACTTAATCTTAGCATACAGGTTGAGCTGGTGCGGGCAGGAAGGAGTTTTCTATACCAAGAGAGGGGCCATTTTAGATGGACTCTCCTTTATTCCAGCTAGGAGAACCACTGGGGTTTTCTAATGCTGTGCTCTAGACCGGTGGGTTTCAACCTGGGGTGCAGGGACCAACAGGTGTCCTTGGGTGGGTTGTTGGGGGTCCCCAGCAAAACTTTTATTACATTTGTTGGAAGTTTAAGCAACAAGTGAAGAAGGTGGCCGTTTCGGGTTGGTTGTTTTGAGGTAGCTGTCTGACATCACGCAACAGTGGCAGCACCCATGGAAGCGCAGATGGTAAAGAATGAGCTAAAAGGCTACGTAAATTATATTTGTCTGTATTTAATTAAAATAATACACATCATATAGTAAAACCTGTTCTGCATGTTAACTGATGTAAAAATATGTCACCAGTGTAGCTGGTTAAGTTTCTTCCTCTGTTTCACAAGGAGGCTGCATTGCTGAAAGTTGTGTTTACTCTTGACAAAGAAATTTTTTACGGTCATCCATTGTTTTTGTTGTCATGCACCTGAAGCGCTTGGAGATCAGAAGTTGGAAATTTCAACTGGGAAATTCCAACCTCTGACTTTGACTTGAGGGGTGGTGATTATTCAGCCGCCAAGACCTTGACCCCCTCTCGAAACCAAGTGATTAACCTGTTCAGATATCTGTAAGATAAATCCTTTGGGATGAAGTGGTGTTCGTGTTTATGTCACATCGTAGAGCGACATATCAAAGAGGGACATGTTGTTACAAGCTGTTACAGACTGACTGCCAAGAGGAATAGTATATTTTAATATTCAACTGTTTCCTTGTCCCTCTGCTGCAGACAAGCAGTTTCCTCCTCCCAGCTGGCAGAGGCAGAGACAAAGTGGGTGGCTACACTGTCATCCAGTTGTGGGATACATGGATGCCAAAGGGCCAATTTTCCCCCAGCTCTGGTCAATTCAAAGAAGCCTAAAATGGGGAAATTTACACATGAGGACTGCTGAACGGTGCACGACAATGCATTTACTGTACTGCACAATGCAGGTAACTGTAAGTTTGCAGCTGAAACTCAGAAACCTTAAAAATACTTTTCTCAACCTTTTTTGTTAACTTCATACTCGTGTCACCTCCACCATTTCTGTGTGTGTGTGTGCGTGTGTGTGTGTAAGTGAAGGAGGAAAGCATTTAATTCTTTGTGCACTCCATGCAACCTTCTAAGAAGCATGAAGAATTAATTCATTGCTACTTTTATACGTTGCTAATAAATTTGCACTGCTATGTTTATTACATCTCACACTGAGGAGAGGGGATCACATTTCATTTGGCAGGACCGTTTGTTAAAATGTTTTATTTCACTACAAACCCTCTAATTCTCTGGCTTTAGTTTCCAAGCCACCCTGCCTGCTTTCGCTTCCCTTTTATTTTTTCTCTCTCCTCACTTCACTAAATGCATCCAGACTGGCTGTGATGGTGTGTGCTGGAAGTTTTCCATGCATCATAATTGTTTCGCTAATTTACTATGCTAATTGAGTAATTAATTCGGGAACAGGAGATTAGAAGGGGGCAAAAATACAGAAATAAATAAACAAGTAAAGCGTTGAGTGTTACCGCCGGGGCTACCGTTTTGTTCTGACATTAGGGATGCAAACTGACTCAAATACTCCAGCATGTTTGCTTGCTTTGCCCAAGGCTAGCTGGTTGATGTGCTTGGTGTGCAGGCACAGAGTTAGCATCCCTAACTTCTCACCATGGGACTTACAAACATTGAGCCGCTAACTGCATGCTACGACGCATCAATTGAACTCCAGTGGTGTGGTCAAACGTAATAGTTATCACTGCGTACACTTTCAGTGATTTAGCTCCCACTTTATTGCTGAGCACCTTAAAACTGAACGCATAAAGGACGGGGTCATTTAAGTGTCACTGTAATTTCAAGAATCCCAGTTGCAGAGAGATTTCATGAAGCAGAAAAATAGGAAGGAGTTTAATGTGGAGGGGAAATGTGAAGAACATCAGGGAGGGAAGAAAAATCTCTGTGACAAAAATAAATGAAGACTTTGCAAAACTGAGTTTGACTGCTGTGAAACTCTATGATAATTCTTAATACTAGCAGGTGTGAGGCCACAGTAGATCTGCAACAAAATGTTGATCAGTTGATTATCTGATTAACTATTAAAAAGGGAAACATGTAATAAATATAATGTACTAAATCATAAAATGTCCATGATATGGTCATCAGAAATCAAGGGAATATGCGAAGTTGAAATACTGGTCTCTCCGACAACTGGAACTGGTTGGAATAACTTTTTATTCATCTGTTTCAGGCTTATTAGAATTGAAATTAATCCCGAGTGTTCACCAAATGAGTCAGTATCTGTTTATGCAACATAAGAAATCACTAACAATCTTTTACAGGGTGTAGATGATTATAATATTTAAATTGGACAAACTGTCTGGCAGACAGTAGGCAGGCAGTCACTGAACTCAAACTCCAGACTGTGTATCTTCAGAGCAGTGGGCTTTTGTTTTCAGGATAACAGGCTCAGCTTTACATCAACAAACAATTAACAGTTACAAACAGCTGATCAATTTGCAGTGTAGTGCCAAAGTATAAAGTTGCACTTGTCTTGCACTCCTGTTCAGTGTCTGTGCAGCCTGCCTGAGCTCTGAGTCTCGAAAGGAGGAGGGATGTGGAAACAACTTGCTTCTACCACAGACTGTATATCATAAAAGATATTCAATCGATTTAATGTACTGTTTGTGGCTCCAAATCACCATCTGGACTGCAGCACTAATTTTTGAACGCAAGAGAATTACATAATTCTCCTTTAATTTAATCAAGCCCGCTAATCTTTTAATCGATTGATCATACTGAGTTGTTTTTAAATTTTTTGATGTCTGCTTCTTATATGTGAATTATTTCTGAATATCTTTGCGTTGTCGCTTTGGGCCTTTGGAAACAGTCATCAACATTTTGTGGACCAAACAATAGACAATAGGCAGATTAATTGATAATGAAAATAATTCTTAGTTGCAGCTCTAGGCCATAAATAATTAATATAATTAAAAGGTCAGTGACAGCCTGCAACTGATAATTATTTTCATTAATGATTAATTCATCTGTCAATTGTTTTATTAGTAATTATTTAACTAATCAGATGTTTGGTCAATAAAATGTCAGAAAATGGTGAAAAATGTTGATCAGTGCCTCCCAAAGCCCAAAGCGACGTCCTCAAACGTCTTGTTTTGTCCACAACCCGGAGATATTAAGTTTACTGTCACAGAGAAGTAATGAAACCAGGAAATATTCGCATTTGAGAATCTGGAATTAAACAATTTTGACTTTTCATAAAAAAATTACTCAAATCGATTTGTTGGTTATCAAAAATAACTGGTGATCAATTTAATAGCCGGCTTATAATTGATTAATCGTTGCAGCTGGACGTGCTCAGGGTGTCAAGTTGGCTGATATACTTCACCTATAAGCAGTTCACCTCAGCAGTGGGACCTTACATGCCTCCCACCTTGTCTTTTACACAACTACAAACAATCAAATAAAAGTAAGATTCAAGCAGACATTAAGTAGGGATTGAACATGCGTCATCTCAGGACTTAGGACAAAAAAAACTGATTATCTCTGACAACACTGCTGCTGAAGTGAAATAGATGCAGTTTCTCCGTTTCACTGAATGGATGAATGGATTTTTGTGTAATTGAGATGAGAAACCACAAGATGGCAGCCATCCAATTCACATCTCAGACTCACTGTCTGCTCTGCTGCATATTGAATAACAATCTGCTGTGATGTCTTCATTTTGGATAAAGATATTGATCCCCTTGTGAGAACTTGGGTTTATTTCATTGATTTTCAGACTGGCAGATCTCCAATGAGCCAAGAAAAAGGCGTACTTGGACCAAATGTTAATGGCTACAATTACTGCTATTAAATCCCAATATGCTTTTTAAGTAACCTGAAGTGATTATCCTTCTGTAATGTGTATTTTAATCAAAAATAATGCCTCGATGATTAAATTACTAAATTAACCCAAGAAAAACAAGCTTTCAAACATGCCAGAGACCCCTTTTTATTAATTTTCAATGGGAAAAAAAACACAAAATACTATTAAAATTGAATGATTAGTCAACCATTTTAAATATATTGTAGAAAGAAATGCAAAAATCAGGCAAGTAAGCAAAGACAGGCTCTCATTTGACTGTTATTTCATGCGCCCACCATGGGGCAGAGTTGAGACATAAGAAACACTTCAAGAACTGCTTTATTTTACTTCAAATTAAATAACACTGTGTTTAACAACCACAAATTACTTAATACAGTGAAATCATGTCTATAAAATGAAAATATATCCCCAAAAGTACGTAAGCTGCACGTTTCAAATACTCCACACACGATGTGGAAAGACATAAAGAGACCATAAAGGTCTGTCTTTCCTCGAAAACACACAAGACACGCACATAAAACTGGTGGCACATTGTGGAGAGTATGTGGAAAATTACAAATCCTGTCAGTGGAAACAAGTTCAACAGAGTGCCAGCTGTGACTGGAAGTGATCTAGTGGCCTATTGCCTCCCTATCAAACAGTACGGAAACCTTGTTTCTCCAGGAACAGTGTTTTTGTGTCCGTGAGCTGTGGTATACATCCTCAACAGTGACATCAGCGGAGCCTGGTTACGCACAGTTAACAACCTGTCTGGTGACGCCTTTGTTTCTGTGTGTTTCAGAGAGCTCCAGATGAGTGTCCCTAATGGATGTAAAAGCTGAAAAATGGGACAGTAAAGACAGCCCTTTCATGTGCCTCACCTTAAAGGCCTTGAGATGACATCAGCAGAGTCCTCTTTATTGTTGTGTGCATGGTCTGAGCAGATGGCCTCTCTGGTGCTATATAATGATATATATTATGGCTAATGTATGGGTCTGTTTGACAGGTTCTGACTCCGTCTTTTAAATATTTAGC
>JAJHUR010082640.1:0-12270 GCA_027495735.1 Lutjanus campechanus
GCAGATTAATGAACAAGCTGGACCAGCGGTTTGTCTTCCTGAGAGACGGCAGATATCACAGATATCACAGATATCACAGATATCACAGATATCACAGATATCACAGATATCACCGTCCTGACGACATTACAAACAACATTTACTTTGAAAATAAAGTTTTACAGGAAAAAATTCAAGTCTCAAAATTTATGAGAAAAATACTTGAATATTCTCTGAGATTAAAGTCTTAAATTTAGGAGAAAACATCTTGGATCGTGGTGATGGATCAGATTACTGATTACTCTTGTAATCCTTGTGTTGACGTGTGTGTTTGTGTGTTTCCTCCCTCTCATGTTGATGAAACGTTGTGTTTGCGTTGTGTGAAGGCGCTTCATGAACGTTCCCGTGCTGGTTAATAACTTGGGACTGCTGGAGCAGCTGTCGTACTGGAAGGTTTCAGCTCCGTGTTCAGCTGCAGGTTACAACGTCACCATGAAGAAACACAGGTACGTCAGGTACACACCTGTCTCACACCTGTCCCACACCTGTCTCACACCTGTCTCACACCTGTCCCACACCTGTCTCACACCTGTCTCACACCTGCTCCTCCCACTTCTTCTTCTTCTTCTTCTTCTTCTTCTTCTTCTTCTTCTTCTGTTGCAGCTCGAAGTTCTTCTCCTCCAACGGGCTGCTGAGAGACGTCACCGAGGTGAACAAGATGAACGAGTGTCTGCAGACGGAGCTGCAGGTGAGCAGCAGGATGAAGAGTGTGTGTGTGTGTGTGTGTGTTAACGTCCTGCCTCCTCACACACTCTCATTGTGTGTGTGTGTGTGTGTGTGTGTGTTGGACAGGAAGCGTGCAGGCAGGTGGAGGAGAGCGAACGTCTGGTGGAAACTCTGCAGGCCGACGTGTCGACTCTGAGGAGGAAACTGAGAGAGAAGAAGCAGAGCGGAGCTGCCAAAGGTTCAGTTTATGTTTCTGATTCTGAAAACTAAAAATATAACTATGATTTATTATTGATGTTGTTCAGGTCGGACTGATCAGGATTGATACTGATGATCGAAACTTCATCGTGCAAGTGCACCGAAATTTACAAGAAAAAAACTCAAATATTCTGAGATTTAAACTGTAAATGAACAAAAAAAGGCAAATTTACAAGAAAAAACTCTTAATATGATCTGAAATTAAATCAAATATTAACAAGAATCAAATAAAAAGATTTTCTGAGATTAAAGTTGTAAATTTATGAAGGAAAAAACTTAACTTTAATGTGAAATTTAATTTGGAAATTTCCAGAAAATAGTGACGAAAAGAAGAAAAATACTAAAATATTCTCTGAGGTTTATGAGGAAAAGTCTCAAATATTCGTATTATATCATATTTAAATTTTCATATATCGTAAATTTATGAGAAAAATCTCAAATATATTCTGAGATTATTGTCATAAATTAATCAAAGTACGTTGCTAAGATAATTTATGAAGAAAAAAATCAGCTGTTTTGATGATGAATAATTTAAAGAACTCAGACGTGACGGGATCAGTTGGGTTTATGTTTCTGTTCTGGAGGGACTGGACATGATGTTCCACAGCCCTGCGGTTCTCTTTGTGTGTGTCATTAGAACAGCAGGAACACGAGGCTGAGGTTGAGGTTCTGTGTGTTCTCTCTGTCCGCAGCGTCAGACGAGGATCCACCGGAGCAGAAGAACAACCTGCTGCTCCACGAGGCCGTCAGAGCTCTGTTCTCCTGTTCTCCTCTGTTCCACACTCGCACTCTCACCCTCCAGGCTTTTCCCGTCCCCGACGTCTGCTGCGGCGCCGAGCGGGACGGAGACGTCTCCATGGCGACCCACTCAGACACTACGGACTCTCAGGAGACGGCGTCCTCACTGCTGCGTCCCGGCAGGACAAACTGTCGTAAGAGACTGAGAGAGACGCAGCCGCTGAGGGAGAGGAAACGCAGGAAGAGCAGCTCGTGATGACGGAACACGTTCCTGTTCTGATTCATGGAACCACGTCTGGATTTTACTTCTCAGTGGTTCTTTATTCATTAATGTTTATTTTAAAGGGACAGTTCACATTATTCACATTATGGTTGTCTGAGACATTAATTTACCTTCAGAGAAGCACCGGGGTGGAAGTTCAGCTGGTGTGGGCAGAGTTTAAAATGTTTAAAGGTCCACCTTAACCTCTTTACTTTCTGTCAGACAGACTGTTCTGACAGGAAACCACCGTTATATCAGACAAATATCACTCTCTACAAACCAACCAAACTCCATTCAGAAAATCAGTGATTTTATCTCACAGAACTCAGGAGTTGTTCTGCTGCTGCCTCCATCTGTCAGTGTGTTTGTGTTGTTGTGAGACTTCTGTGAATCTTACTTAACACTTTAAAACACAGAAGTCTCACAACAACACAAACACACCAACAGATGGAGGCAGCAGCAGAACAACAACTCCTGAGTTCTGTCAGATAAAATCACTGATTTTCTGAATGGAGTTTGGTTGGTTTGTAGAGAGTGATGTTTGTCTGATATAACGGTGGTTTCCTGTCAGAAGAGTCTGTCTGACAGAAAGTAAAAAGGTGAAAATATTCTAAATGTAGTGTTCATTTAAACTAATGTGTGTTTTTGTGTCTAAAATGTGTTTTGCTGCAGAACAATAGTGTGAACTGTCCCTTTAATGTCACTGAACATGTTCATGTTGTTTGATATATTTTCAGGATTGTTTAAAGATGTTCTTGTGTTCTGATAAAAATGTTCTTTTTATTAAAAAAAACAAACATCTGTGTTGCATTTGTTAATTTATTTCATAGAAACATTATTTTACAGGTTGGAGACAAACAGACACAAAGTGAGACTTTAATAAACAAAATAATCAATAACTAATCCAGATGTTTGATACCACAGATGTTGGGGTCCTTCATGAACTGTGGATGTTTGTGAGTCACCGACATGAAACCTGGACGGAGAAACACAAGCACAGTCACATCAATGACAAAAATCAGCTGATGTTCCTTTTGACACATGAAGACAGAACAGTTCTGAGTCTTAAAGGGACAGTTCACTTTAAAATGAAGCTTCACTCAGTCTCTCCTCCCTCCTGTGATGATGGTGAAGATCTTCAGTTCACAAAACAAACCTGAAGTTTCAGCAGAAAACAGGGTTGCAGCTAATTCCAGTATAATAAGAGTGAACAGTGACTAAAAGAACAAAACAAACACAAAATGTCTCCATCCTGCTCGTGTGGTTTAATCCAAGTGTCTGTGAGCTGCAACATTAAAATGTAACCACAGAAGACGCCATTTACACCATGTTTTTATCTCAAATATCAGCTATAGCATGTAAACATGGCGTCGATGTATCATGAGACTTCGTATCTCTTGATGGACGCACGTGTGAAAACATCACAAGATCTCTTGTGTATCTGGCTCGAGTCTGGGAGGCTACAGCTGATATTTCAGATAGAAACATGGTGTAAATGTCGTCTTCTGTGGTTAAATTTTAATGTTGCGGCTCACAGACACTTGGATTAAACCACACAAGCAGGATGGAGACGTTTTGTGTTTGTTTTGTTCTTTTAGTCACTGTTCACTCTTATTATACTGGAATTAGCTGCAACCCTGTTTCCTGCTGAAACTCCAGGATTGTTTTGTGAACTGAAGATCTTCATCATCATCACAGAAGAGAGACTGAGTGAAGCTTCATTTTAAAGTGAACTGTCCCTTTAAAGAATCTAAAGAAGGAAGTGGAGGACACTGACCCATGGCGTGAGCTTTCTTTATGGCTTTGGACACTTCCTTCTGTTTCCTCCCACACAGACCTGTCAATCAAAACACACACCAGGTTCATTAGTTTGTTTTAATTAGTGTGATGATGTAAACAGGAAGTGGCTCCGGTTCAGCTGCTCACCTGTGATGTGTCGACCGTAAATCCTGCCCGTGTGAGGAGAGATGAACTGAGAGAGCAGCTGGAAAGAAGACAGATGTGAGAGTTAACCAGCTGTTTCTGATGAAGAACACTCAGAACACGTCTGCAGGACAGAGACGAGCTGGAACGTCTCAAAGAACCTCATCAATGGTTCATTTCTCGGTTTATTTTGTTGTGGATGATGAGAAGAACACAGACGGTTCCTGACATTCATCATCGCTCTGCACAGATTCAGGTTCTGTTTTTTATAAACTGAAACATGCATCATGGTTTCTTTAAAATCTGCCGTGAAATCAGGCAACAAGAAGCCTGTAAAATACTGAACAGACTGATTAGTTGATTCATTGATTACCTGTCAAATATTAAACTAACCACCAACTATTATGATGATTGATTATTGTCTGTGAAGGTTCTCTGTCATCCAGGTCCTGGTATCCGTAGCAGAATTTGTCGTAGGCAACTGGACTTCATAGAGTTCTTCTTCAGTTCTGAACTGAACTACAGAACTGAAGAAGCCTCTTGGATGAGAAAACGTCTTCAAGAACTCTATCAAGTCCAGTTGCCTACGACAAACTCTGCTACGGATGATTGATTGATTGTTTTGTTTGTTTGTTTGTTTTTAAAAGGAAAAAAGTCTAAATTCTCTGATTTCAGTTTCTTAAATGTGAATATTTTCTGGTTTCTTTCCTCTCTGACAGGAAACTGAACATCTTTGAGTTGAGGACAAAATGAGACGTTTGAGGACGTCATGTTTGACTCTGATCAACGGTTTCTGATCTTACAGACCAAACAACTAATCGATTAGTGGAGAAAATGATCAATCAATAATCATGAAAATAATTGTTACAGGAAAGATGAGATTGTTCCAGGGTTTATCTTAAAGAAAGCAGAAAATATTTACATTTAAGAGGCTGAATTTTTTTCTTAAAATGACTCAAAATAATTTAATGGATTATCACTAGTTGGTGATTCCTTTAATAATCAATCAATAATCAATGAATTGTTGCAGCTCCAGTGTCCTCCATGGTCCTCCAGACTGGAAATGACTTAAATTCAATTCCACACTTTTTCTTCTGTGAACTGTTCCATCTCCTGCTGATGTTGGAACATTTGTTCAGAGTGTTCACACCTCCAGCAGCTCATTTTCAAATGTTCTAGTTTTTATCAAACAAGAACACAAACTAACAAACAAACAAACACAAACTGTGTCGACTGTTTGTGTCCTGAGAGGTGAAAACAGTTTGTGTCTGAGGAGTCTGGAGGTTGTAAAGAGCAGAAATGTTGGAAAACTGCCTGACAAAGTAAATCTGTTCTGAACATGACGTCCTCCTAAACCCACTGAGTTTATCTTTCAGATGATAAATGTCCTCCTGCAGTCTGCGTCCTCAGCAGGACGTCACCGAGCCGTCTCTGTGGACACGTTATTAAAAACTCTGATATCATTGAAGGCTTCAGAATCACTCACAATATGATCTAAATCACAATGTGGCCCAGAGCAACATCAGAACACAGAACCTGAGAGAACACCTGGTTACACTGAGGTTCTGTGGTTCTGCAGAGAACAACTGATGGATGAAAAGAAAGAAAACATCTTTGTTTGGTTCAGACTCGTTATGTGACATCATCATGAGTTTAATTACTGCAAAAATCATCACAATCAAAATCTTTGTCAAACTTATTTATTTAATTAATTCATTTAATAGGTTTTTTAAGTGTTACAAGAGTTTGTACCAAACATCTTCTGTATATATGAATATTTATTGATTATGTTGGTTCGACAGACAAATTTAATAATGCAAATCAAATTCATTCATAAAATGCTGATTAAACAGGCAGGTTTGTTAAGAAATATAATTAATTATGATTCTACTTCTCTGCCTTTAATTTAATATTCAGGTTGTAATGAAGAAAAATAGTTTTATAAATATTTGATGTTATTTGCATTAAAGGTAAAACTAATGACAAATAAACACATTAATGATTTAATTCAGTGTTTAAAATGATAAACTTGTTGTTTAACATAATAAAATTCATGTCTCCAGATTCCAGCGTGTGTCACAGTGTGAAGTGAGTCTGAACAAGGTGAAATGTTCCTGTTAGACTGAATCTGCACTCAGACACACGTGTTCTCCAGCAGTGACACAAGATGTGAAGAACTGAACAATCCTGAAAACATGAATCTAACTGGGATTGTTCTGACTGAAATGATGGTTTGAGTTTAGATATTAGAGGTAATAATAACTTTTACATCACTATTCTTATTTCAGTTGAAAAACATGTTAACTTGACGATGGTGTGAAGTTTTGTTTTTTGTAAGAATCTGAACCAGATGAAGATGTTTTTGGTTTTCTTAAGTCAGTAGAGTCTGATGTGAGGGACAGGATGTCTCTGATGTCTCTGTCTCACCACATTCAGTCAGTTAAACCTTTAAAGACACATTCTGACTTTAACAAATATTTAATAAAAAATTGAAAAAGCCACATTGTGATTTCGGTAAGACTTTGCTAACCTGTGCAGCCCTCAGGTGTGTGCAGGTGTGTCACTGACTCACCTGAGTGTTTTTGTAGTCCACCGTCACGCTGCACAGGATACATCCTCTCTGAGCTTCTTTGAACGGGTTTTCCATCTCAACGAGCTGAAAGATGAAATAACATTAATGTTAACTCTGTTATCACCGACATGCTCCTGTAATAAATGACTGTCGTGACCTACCGTGTCGTCCTTTTGTCCGACTGCACGTGAAGCGGCCGTCAGACTTCTGTAACCTGCAGGGGTTAGCATTAGCAACATTAGCTTACAGGATGACGCTGAATCAAAGTGATAACGAGTCGTTTCATTCACACATAATAAAACCTGTACAACACATTCACACAGGTGTTAGCGCACCTGTACAGCCTCACCTGTGTTTCCATGTAGAGATAAAACAGGTTTAATCTTCTGTAAACCTCGAACACACAACATCTTGACCGTCAACAGTCCGACCGTCCACAGGACAACCCGCAGCAGAGAAACTCTCGCGAGATCTGAAGGAGCTGTTTCCTCGCTGTTCTCGTTGTACAAATTAATGTATAATTAAAAAAAATTAAAAAACTAATATGACTCTATAGTGTTTAAGAACTACTCATGTTTAAAGGCTGAATCCACGTGGTTTGGGTCAAGAGGGATCCTGGTTTTGGGTTAAAAAGACCAACTCTCGCGAGATCTTTGGTTGCTCAGACAGACAGGATGTTGTCAACCAGAATCTCCTCCGGTGTTGCACCGAGGTTTCTAACTGAGTTCCTACCACATCGACATTGCCTATGGGCATTGCTCTTCATTTCTTCGTCTTTGAGAAAAACTTGCTACCTTCTTAAAAATTAAATGCAAATTCAAAGTTCATACCTGATCACAGTTTACACGGAAGTTTAAAGTTTTGGATCAGTAGAATAAAATCTAGATTAGTAAAAACTGAACTGAGCTCTTTCTATATAATTTATATATTATTATTATTTATCCATAAATTACCTTGTTTGTGTATCCTGTCGGTCTTTGTCAGCTCTCAGAGGCTGAAGTCGCTCTGTCGTCTCCTGATGGCAGCGAACAGTTCGAGTTAAAGCTGAAAAACAGGAAATATTTTCTCTATAAAATATTAACCAGTTATTATGTTTTGGGGGAAACAGAACAAGATGTCTTTTGTTTGTTTGTTTTATTACAGATTTTTATATAAAAATAAAAAATAACTTTTTTTTAAGTATTTTAAAAGTTTGGTGTAACATTAAAATGTATTTGAATCTATAATTTATTTATTTTTATTTTTTTGGTGAAACTCAGCCTTAATAAAAACATATTTTTGGTAATGAGATAACTGTAGTAATAATTAACCAGAAGGAGGAAACAAGTAAAAGATTATTTGTTAAGAAATGTTGTTGTCGTTGACAGTTTGACAAAAGTAGTTTAATATTTTTAAACTCGATTATATATCAGATGTATTTATTGAAGAGTCTAAATACTGCAGGTAGACTTACTGAGGATGACAATAACTTGACTTAATGAAGTTAGTTTTTGTGATTCTTTAAAAAAACACCTCAATTATGTGTTGATATTTTTATTGAATGTATGTATGATACAAAAATGATTTATATATTTACACACCATCAAGTTTAAAAATAACAGAAACACAACATTCATGAAAACTTAACAGAAAGCTTTTTTTCAACAATATGTAAAACAGATTTTATAAAACAAGTCAACAAAACTCAAAAACATTTAACCAAAAGCATCAGAATATAGAAACAAAATTAACATGAAAATAAATGAAACAGAAAATATTAAAAAACAATCTGAAGGGTCCGTGTAGACAGACCTTTGACTTATTTTGTTTTTGTCTCCTTAATTATTAGATTTTTCCTTTCAAGCAGAAGAAAAAAGACACAAACATTTTTTCAATATTTGGTTCATACAGAAAAACAAATAAATGAAATTCTCACTCATTTTTTTGTTTTTTAGTTTGCAACACTGAATCAAATAATTGAATGAACAGATTATCACAGATCCACAATATTCAGATGAGAGTATATTTTTATTGACAGACGTCATCAACAACACACAGATATGAGTGAGCAGAGACAGTCTGTCCTCACTGACTTACTACTATAGATAAGACACATGAAGTGGATCAACAACAGGATTTATTCCACCTTTCTTTACTGGCTCATCTTCTTCTTCTTCTCTGATCCTTCCAACGTGTCAACATGTCAAACATCTGCTCCTTCTCCTTAAACTCCTGCACACAAACATCCTGCTGCTGTTGTTCACACATATTATTAACATTCTCACAACACATGGACACAGGAAGAGGTTTAAACCCCCTCCAGGCTCAACTCCTTTACAATGAGTTCACTTTAGTTTCACAACAACTTCAACACTGTAAATCATGCTGGTTATATAAGACTCATCTATTAATACGATACAAACATGATTATACTGACACTAACAATCAGACTGGAGAGAAACAAACCAAAAAAGTGAGAATAACAGAGAGAAATCAAAGTATTTTTGTCCAACATGATGTGACTTTGTGTTTAGTTGGTGATCTAGAGGAGGGAGGAGCTGTTGTACTCCACATTAAACACCAGGGGGCGTCCTCACTCCATTAAAACCACAGATGGTTGATGGATAGTTGATGTCTTCTACTCAGATGTTTGGTCACTATGAGGTTTGATGAGTGCTTTAACTGCTCTACCAGCTGCTGTTATTCTACTGAGCCCGTACCACACTGCTGCTCTGATTCCTTTATCTTTATCCAATCGACTTTTTATCTCTTCCAGTTTCTGGACCTTCTCTTTGTCTCCTTTCTCCTCCATCTTCTCAATCAGGAAGTCCAAGTGGACTCGAGTTGACAGTGAATCAGCATTCAGGGCGATCTGCTCCAATTTGACAACATGCTGGAAGGACTTGTCCAACCACTGATCTTTCTCTGCTGTCAGGTCTTCTATTTTCTTCTGGAGATTTTCCAAAAGGCTCAACACTCTTTCACTTCCTGCCTTGTTCTCTTCATACTTCTCTTTCACATCTTGTAGGGTCTTTTTAACTTTCCTTGTCTTGTTCACATATCTCCACTCTTCTTTCACATGAGCTGATACAGGACACTTACCAATACAGGCAGTGCAGCGTCCACCTTTCATCACCTCACAGCTTTCTGGACTCCAGGCTACTGTGCATCCAGGATAGTGACAGTTCTCCTCACAGACTTTACAGCAGGTAGCTCCTTTATAAAAGAACCAGCCCCCACCCTTGATCTTTTCTTTATCTTTGTAGACTTCATTGATTTCTACAGTGAACTTCTCATTGTTCTTCATCTCCTCTTCATGTTTCCTCAGCGCTTCCTGAGTCTGTTTGATTTCGGTCTGTTTTAGTTCAATCAACTCAACTCTCTCTTTCAGGTTTTGGATGCAGGCTGTCAGTCTGACTCGTTCATTCAGAACGTCCACAGTTATCTTCACCTTTTGAGGAGCAGTTTTTTCCAGAAAATCTGTGAACTGTTTCATTCCTTTTGTTGTTATTTTATTTGCATATTCAAGGGGATCTGGATCCTCTGTCCTGTCTTTAGTCTGGTTGTTATTAAACAGGAAGTGAAGAGGCTGATTCTTCTCATTTTTAGCAATCTTAATGTTTGCAGCCTCGAGGGCTTCCAGAGCCTCTGTAGGTTTCGCACCATCTGAGTGTGTGATGAGGGCAACAATCTTGTCCTCCATGTCTTTTCCAAACAGAGACGTCACTGAATTAAAGATGTAACTCAGTCGGTCATCCAGTCGATTCTCAGTTGCTTTCAGCACCAGACCCACAACATTCATCTCATGAACTCCATCCTTTGTACGGAACCAGTCCAATAATCTTTCACTGATGATGTCATCATACTCAGTCCCTCTGGTGTTTCCGTATCCAGGAGTATCAATGATGGTCAGAGAGTAGGGCAGAGTTTTATTTTCAAAACCAAAGATCTGATACACGATCACATCTGATGTCTGACTCTCTGTCTGTCTTCTCTCCTCATCCTCTATGATCTTAAACCAGACGTCGTCCTCCCACTTCACTCCCATGGCGTAGTTGACCAGAGTGTTGATCAGAGTAGATTTTCCTGCTCCTGTTCCACCAACAAGTAAGATGGTTTTATTTGGCTTGTTTGGATTTTTTTCTCCAAGAGTCATTTTTTTCAGAGTTCCAATATTTTCTTTCTTTGGTGTCAGCTGGTAGACAGCAGGAGATCCAGAATGGAGCAGAACTTTGGAGGTGATGTGGTCAAATTTGGATGAAGTTTTCCTGTAGAAAAAAAAAAACATTAATTCAAAAGCAAATGAACATAATAATACATTTATTAAATATTTCTTAAAATATTAATACACGTTATTTATACAGCACTTTTCTTAACAAGTCTTAGATCCCCAATGACAAAAACGTCAGGATTCTGTGTTAAACATGAATAAAAACAGAGATGCTATGACCTGCAACATAATTTTGACCAGGGCAGGAACTCCACAGAGGCCATTACGTTAATGACCACTTTGCTCTCTCAGTTTAGTCTTATTGCTCTTATGTCCTGAGGCCACAGTGGCCTTGATGCCCTGCCCTCACTGCCCCAGCTGATTTTATTGTTTTCTTTTCTGCCTCTTTCCTGTTAATAAAGTTTTTAGACATCATATTCAATATTTTTTATTTTTTATTTATTCATATAACAAGTAAAACACTGTCCACATAGGGGCGCTAGGGGCGCATGCTGTGCTGACTCTAGGCACTTGTCTCGTCAGCCTCTTTGTTTGTTTTATTGTTTTATGTTTGTATCAGTTGCTGTAACAAAGTCTGTGCCTGGCGAACATGTTGGGGATCATGGGCAGCCAGTTTATAGCGGTGATTCTGGCTCTGATGATTCTGTTGGAAGCTGAGAAAACGCACGGAGTAAAGCTATAGAATCCATTGAACAATGGACTGCAAATGCTACACGTGTACTCCAGGGAACACCTGCTGAGTCTCCGACAGACACATACACAACCGCCAAGAGTTCTCTACAGGTATCCCGAAATCTTCCGCTCCATACAACTTGCTGGCCGTCACAAATCAAAGAGAAAAAGACGGGGATCCAGAGGAGGGATTCGAAACTGACTTAAAAGGAGAGGAAACCGCCTCGTTCTACCTACAATCACCTTATCCAACATGCGTTCCCTACGGAATAAGATGACCGAACTCGGCAAACTCGTCAGGTCTGACAGGGATTTTAAGAACGCCAACCTGATCTGCCTAACGGAGACCTGGACCACGGAGGATATGAACAACATTAACCTGGAGGGATACTCACTCGTCCGATATGACAGAGACCCTGAGTGAGCAGTGAAACGTATCGGTGGGGGAGTGTGTATGTTTATAAACACCAGATGGGCGACAAACTTCACGGTATGTGAAACTGACTGCTGCACTTGTAACCCAGCAGTAACTGCAGTTACTTAATGTACTTCTGTCAGGTTGTTTTGGGTGCATTGCCCTTTAAGCGCCGCATGATGGCAGTTCTCACGACAGTCAACTGGTTTACGATACCACCCCTAGTGGGGGATTCGCGGGCTCAGAGGGATGTAGCTGCAGCCGCATGCGGGGTTCAGAGGCTCCACCGAGAGCGATTCATGCAGTGATGTTTTTCCATGCTAGGTGAGCATTAACACTTAATGTATACTGTTATTGGTGTTGTACAGAGGTGGTGTGTATATGAAAGTTGAGCTACATGACCAAAATTGAGATTATTGATTTGTTTATGTCGTGTATCGCCAGTGTTAAGTGCCTGCTAACTGTTATAAATGTAACTGACTTGCTAACCCGAGCCATGTTTTAAGGCTGAGTGT
>JAJHUR010082641.1:0-10387 GCA_027495735.1 Lutjanus campechanus
AAGAAAGAAACCACAGGCTAATATCTAAAGATTAAGGGGTATATGTCAACGAGCACAGGGCCTGAACACATTTTTTTTAGTGGATTCTTCTTTCACACCTTAAACATTTTTTTGTCATTTATTCTGTTTAATGAAAGTGTCTCTCTTGGGTCCACCTGTACCCAGTAGGTGAAAAGTGCATTACCTTGAGTACATAGATTAGGGAACATATTGCTGTCAGTATTAAAAAGTGGAATAATGTTTTAGCCTGTTAATAAAATCACCATCCTGGTCCTGTCACATGTTCTCTCCTCTGATCATGATTTTTGACATTAATAGACATGCCTGCTGTTAATGTTTTGCAAAGATTGCTATCTAAGTACATATTTAAGGAGCTATGTCTGGACTCAGTGAGATATTTTGCTTTTTTATATATACAGTAACCAGACCCGGACAGCGGTTACTAACGGCAACCAGCCTGTTGGCTCAGTGTGCAAGGGCCTTAACCAAACACGTGCGGACAGACAGCAGCAGAAGGTTTTATGTGTTCTTTATTTATTTTTTTTGTAGCTGTTCTAAACCGTAGCTGTTTAATGCTAGTTTATGTTTTGCTTCCTGCGTTTTCTCACTGGAGCATCCAGTTGTCTGGAATCACTTAAATTTGTCCTCAAAATGCATCAGTCAGATAAGCCGCAAGATCTTTTTCAGAGGGATTGTCTCATCAGTTGGCAGCAACGAAATAGCCTCTGTCTGCACGTGCTTGTGCTGGAGTGTGTGTCTTGGTTTTCTACTGTAGTAGCAAATGTGTTAAAAGGGATAGTTCTGAGTTTTTGATGTGGGGTTTTTATGAGGTACTCATCATCAGTGGATTAACTACAGTAGATGACGGTCAGCACACCCCCAGTTAGGAGAAACAGAGAGGTGCACCAGCACAGATGCTAAACAACATCCTGCTGTAGACAGGGTGAGCAGCAAAATGTATTTCAGCCATCTAAAAAAATAAATATCAGTTTAAGTGTACGCTATATATTAGGATATTTTCACTGCTTTACCTCTCCATCAAACAGCCTTCTCTGATGGAAAACTTTTGTCATGCAAACCAAGTATCACTCCCTCCAAAGCCACCAGACTCGTTAAGGAAAAACAGTAATTTTACCTTGCATAACATGGGAGTGTCTGGTCTACCGCTGCCTCGCTTGGCTAGTATGTTTGTGTTATTATGTGACTTCAGTGTTTTAAAAGGTTAGATCAGATTTACCAAAGTCACACAGTAACACAAACAAACTAACTGATTAAGGCAGCGGTAGACCAGCAGCTCCCATGTCTGTGAGGTAAAATTACTGTTTTTCCCAAAGGAGTCTGGTGGCTTTGGAAAGAGTGATATTTGGCTCATATAACAGCAGCTTCCAGTCAGGAAACGCTGATGTTTGTGTGTCACAATGGAGAGGCGAAGTCATGCCGCTTGTTGTAAGTCAGAATGATGAAGAATTTGTGAAATTCTCTCATTAAAAAAACATAAATTTCCAAAATAAATCGAATCAAATTGTGACCTTAAAATCAAATGTCAGATTGGATTGTGACTCTCCTAGTCTGATGGAAAGGTAAAGTTGTGACAGTATTCTAAATATAATGTACACTTGAACTGATGTTGATATTTTTGGGTGGTTAAAATAAGTTTTGCTGTCCACACCCTGTCCACAGGAGGACATTGTTAAACTTCTGTGCTGTTAGTCCTCTCTGCTTCTTCAAACTAGGGATGTGCTGACAGCCATCTACTGTAGGTAATACAGTGACTATCTATAAGCACCTCATACAACCCCACTTCAAATAATCTGAACTAAGTGTTTTATTTTTTACATCGTGTGTATGTGCACATGCAGTAGAGCTCTAACCCTGGTTTTTTTTTGTGTATTTCAGCTAATAGCACGTTTGAAGAGGGAGATCCAGTCTCTGAAGGAGGAGCTGGCCATGGTGACAGGAGAGCAGAGGGATGACCAGCTCACTCTGGAAGAGATCCAAAAGTATGTCACCTCCTGCTCCTTCAGTCCAGCCAGTCTCTCAACACAGCCTGGATATTTTGGTGATGCTATCTCTAGATTTACAGATGACAGATGAGGGGAGGCAACAAACTCGCTCTAAGTCCTGAGTTAAATCAGGACGTTCTAGAGGCGGTATCCACGGGTTGTACGTGTATGCGTGTTTATAATGATGTGACCTCAGCGAGCCAGTCATCTCAGGACAGTGCAGACGTGTATAGTGCCGTGTTGGCCCTGTCAACATTTTAGGATGTTTACAGCGTCCCTGAGACCCAGGGAAGAGAGCAGACAGTCTTTTTTTGGACTATAATTTGTATTTGTAATACTAAACACCCGCAGATTCTTGAACAAATATGCTTGATGATTTATCAGTATTTGGAGTTTGTCTAAAGGGCCTGCATAACTTCTTCTGCTGGATATGCATCGATGCTGAGCTGAAGCCTCATTCACTGAGGCTTAACCAGATCTGATGGAGTTTCCCAGCACTGTGCTTTAGCCACGACCGCTTTATTTCTGCTCTCATGCTCAAATGACAGAGAGACCCACTCAGCGAGGGCCAGAGTTCAGGACAGAGGTTCCTTAGAGAACTTGGCACATCGCCCGTCCAGCCCTGATGTATTTACTGCGCCTTGGCCCCCTCAGTCCGCCTTTTTTATTATTTCCTCTCTACCCGGGCGATTATCCTCGATTTCCCCCTGTTTGTGGTCAAACTCACGCAGAGAACCTTTAATGATGTCTGTTGTGACCACATTCACTGGACATGCTGACTTTTTTGTTGCCGTTTCTGCTCCGGTTCATGTCTTGACTCATCCCCAGTGCTGAGTGATTGCCCATATCCTGGCTTATTGGTTGTCATATTTTCAAACACATATATATCCTCAGGCATACAGATTTCCAGGAGACTATTCTGCTGTCTTCAGTGCTTTGTAAGATTCAGTATCCAGCTGACGCCAGAGGCATTATGTTTTTTGGGTTGTCTGTTGGTCCCATTCTCATGAATGCGGTATCTCTAGAACACCTTGAAGGAATGTTTTCAAACTTGGCACAAATGTCCACTTGGACTCAATGATGAACTGATTAGATTTTGGCAGTCAAAAGTCGAGGTCACTGTAACCCCACATGACATGGCTGCAACTCAGGAATTCATCTGGAAATTATGAATGAATGAATGAATGAATGAATGAATATGAATTTCACATGAATATCTGACAGGATAAAAGGATGAGGCGGTAACATTTTATATCCAAAAAGTTGAAAGGTCAACTTCACTGTGACATCATGATGTTCTGCAAAAGTTTGAATGACTGTCTTGTGATTGTATGCCACCAACATCCACTGTAATATTCTGATTTATGGTTATTTGTCCCCTCAGAGTTGCCATAGAATTGTTGCTTAAGTTCCATTTTTTTGACACGGAGGAAAGAAAATATAAAGATGCTGTCGAGACACTGTTTATTATTTTCTTTTTAAATACAACTAAGTTAAGGACACGTGGTGCCAAGACAAAGACCCTTTTGGACACAGCAATGATATTATCGTCCATCATGATGTTTCACTGTGGACATCAACATATGCCAATGTAGCAGGCATTTCCTGACCCTAATATCCATTATCTGTGCAGATATAACATAAATAAAAAGGTATTAAGTGTATTTTTTGGCAAAATTGAGGTATAAAAGTACACAGGGCTGATAGAGAGCTTCAGGTATTTTTGTAGAACATTATGAAGTCATAGTGAAGTTGACCTTTTGGATATAAAATTCCATCACTTCACCAGTTTATCTTTTTAGATATTTGTGTAAAATGTGTTATTCAGGTCAGA
The DNA here is from genome assembly GCA_027495735.1 of Lutjanus campechanus. Classification (NCBI taxonomy): domain Eukaryota; kingdom Metazoa; phylum Chordata; class Actinopteri; order Lutjaniformes; family Lutjanidae; genus Lutjanus; species Lutjanus campechanus. Next base: position 3,838 of record JAJHUR010082641.1, read on the forward strand.
CGGGGTGCTGCTATTGTGCATGTTGGCTTACTGGAAAGGCTCTGCTACACTAAATGGAACAGGATCTTAATTAGTATCGTTGGTAACAGCTGAGTTTACCCTACTGTTTCTTATCAATATGCCTGCTGTGAAAAATATCTGTTAGCATATGAATTCTTGAGTTCTTGAACCTGAAACATGTTTTGTAACCCTAACCTTCGACCTCTCTCCACCAATATTTAATAAGTTTGTCCTTGAGTCCAGGTGGACATTTGTGCAAAATTTGAAGAAATTCCCTGAAGGCCTTGTTGAGATATCACATTCACAAGAATGGGATGGACATGAGGTCACAGTGACCTTAACCTTTGATGTTTAGCCTCCAAAATTTTAACAGTTCATCCTTGAGTCTAAGTAGACATTTGTGCCAAGTTTGAAGAACTTCCCATGACTGTTGCTGGCACAGAGGCATAAAAACATGTGAACGCTGTCAGTCCTCTGTAAAAGTGGTTTCTAAAGCCCCTATAACACTGGACAAAAACAGCCATGAACACCCACTAACATCTGGCTTTTGTCATCAGAGGGAAAGGGTGCAACTGGCATTCACTCCAGGTCAACTGACTCTGCAGTGGTGACTGGCATTTATCGTCCAGGGCTGCAGTCAGAAGTGATTTAAACATGACTCCCTGGTGGACATGCTTTTGGCCCCTTTTCGGTGGAGACAATGAAAGCTTGTCACCTCCGTTGGAAATTGCTGCGACTCTTCTGCTCCTTTTTCAGACACGTGCTGCTTGACTTGACTGTTAATCTCAGTGTGTCAGCCCAGCACAGCTGAGTTTGCACCCACTTGAAGATGTGTATTTAACTAATGATTGCTTATGTTAAGTCAAGTAGCTAAACAGTCGATAAACATCTTTTCTGATTTTTTTTTCCACAATAAAAGTCCCCAGTTATATTATCATTTAAAAATTAAAAAAAATATATATATTGTGAAGCAGCAAAATCAATAAATGTTTGGATTTTATCAGCAGCAACTTAACACACCTCCTGTTTATATGAAAGCCAACATGAAATGGTGAAATAAAGCAGATTCCTGACAGTGCAAACAGCGACGCAGGAGAGAAACTAAACTTCAAACGACAGAGATTCAGTTAGAAGCTACAAAAGTTCTGAGAGCTGAACACATAGTCACTTTTAAAAATGCCTTTCTCTCATGTCACATCAGAAAAAAAAGAAAGGCAAACAGCTCTACTCGCAGTGGGAAAAGGGTCAATCACCTGTTTTAGTGTGTTTATCCACTTGAACTGTATATGTATGGTAATTTTGGTGTAAAAACAGTATAAGTGAAGACAGCCTTCTCACTGGAACACAGTTTGATACTGGAAAATACACTTAGTACCTCTTTCTAAATACAATACACAATACAATTATAAGTTTGTTACATTTGCTGTAGAACATATCACCTCACACCTTGGAGAAACTATCTGGAAACTATCAAATTCTGTATCTTGGAAGATGATGTGTTTCCTCTGACAAAATATTGTACATGGCATTGAAGAGCTTTCTCCAGCATCAAACTTTATATCACAAAACCACTGATGTCTCGCAGGGCCCTGAAACAAGACCGCTCCGTTTGTTTTAAGCCCTTTGTCATGTAAACCTAGCGTGTTCCTACGCTGAACACGTTACAGCGGAAAATAAAAACCGCACGCTGGTTGTCGTGCCTACATTGGATCCGTCTGGACGGTTGCCTCCTGGTCTTTTCCAGTGGCCCGTTCCAGAGCTTGAAGAACCAATGTTTGGACTAACATCCAGTGATAGTTTATCAACAGGGCTGGCCCGGTGGAGCTGGAACACACATTTAAGTAAATAGTTTTCTTTGACCGGACCCACATTTTAAACATTAGAAGCACTGCTCAGATATAATTCTTAACTGTTTGAGTGCCTGTTGAGCCTGCGCTAAGTGTGATGGAGGATTGAAACATGGAATGTGGCGTTGGTTATACTTTGGATGGTTATTATAAAATCTGTATGTGTGTGTTTAGGTTGGAAGAGTTAGTCAAGGACTTCCTGGATGACCCTGATCCAGACGTGACACTGTCACTGGGACCAGACATGAGAAAGATCCAGTACTGTTTCTCCCTGCTGAAGGTAATGTATTTACAGCATCATTTTCTCCATGTACAGCGTCTGCACGCATGTCTCCTTGTATAATCCTCTATCTCTGTCATTCCCTCATCTCCTACAGTTAGTTTTTCCCTCTCCTTTCCATCACAACATCCACATACCATCACAATGTTAGTGTGACAGCGGGAGATATTTTCAGTTCAGGCTGTCATGCTGGTTCATTGAGCTTTGGGACAAAACCGTATTTTTAAGGAGTTTATGATTTTTACTCTTCAATTATGCTGGAAAAATATATTTTAAAAGATAAAACTCTTGGCTATTAAACCTTGTACCGGGCCAACCTCCTAGTGATTAAATTTTTTATTGAATTATAGAAGTCAACTCCGTCAGATTTTCCATCTGACAGCGTTGACGTCTTATGGTCTTACTTAGAAGGGATTTGACATGTTATGGTTGACACACATCTGATAGCAATATTATTTAATGAATTTGCCAAAAAATAGAAAGAATAACCAGTGCTTGAGCAGGATTCCTGCCTTTTTTAAACCAGGAAGTGAGACAGGAGTCCTCAGGGTATAGCTAACCCTTTTTATGCCTGTTGACAGGACACGACTTAAAGGGCCAACATTTTCATTAAAAAAAATTTTTTTTAAAACAAAGATGATTATAATAGCACATTTTTATACTTATGTTATCAGTAGGTATTGTTAGTTTTAGATTTTGAAGGATTTGAAGACATTTTTAAATTGTTTAAAGTTGTGAATTCTTGTCTGGGACAAAGCTGTTTTCTGGCACAGAGCAAGTTTAGAAATCAAAAAAATTAAAACAAACCAAAACATTTCATAAATGACATATGTCATATATAAAAACCCTTAAATAATACATTTTCACCAAAAAAAGAGATGGAATTAGAGTGTTGGTATTGATATTTTTTTTGGTGTTTTTTGTAGGACATGATATCTCAGTGCTCAAGAATGGGAGAAATTTCAATTCTGTTAGTCAGTGCTTGAGTTTTATCTTCTTTTTTAACATTTAACATTTAACATTTTTAACAACATAGTATATTTTGGGGTTTATAACAGTTGTAACAAATATTACATGTTAATAAAATGGTCAGTCTTGGCAGCAAATACAGTAAACCATCACATGAATCGGCAGGTAAATACAAACAGTAATTAAAACAAAGGAGAATATACAGATGTTACAGTAATACCAATGTAAAATAAAATCTTGAAGGTCACATGGGCCACTGCACTTTATAATCTTAATCCAGTTGCCCAGCCCAACCCCTACCCTAGTCTTTGCCGTTATTGATCATTACCAACATTTTGTGTCATAGACTCCATCAGTCTCCCCCAGATATGTTGAAAAAGCCCCAGCTTTCCTTTAATAATGTATGTTAGCTTCTCCATAGCAGCGCATGTTTTGATTTTGATTGTCACTGTAACAGTGAACATGACAAGAAGTCAAAGAAGTGTAGCTTGATCACATTTGATCAGTGATTTGTCAGAACTGATCTCTACACATTTCCCTCCATTCATGAGCTCAGCAGACACCAGCTGACCAATCACCTCCTGTAAATCACTCCCTCTACTGACCTCTGCTGGGACATGCTTTAATTTTGCATTAACTAAAATTTCCTTGCCTGTTTTAATGTGATTTATATCAGAGTAATACTACTGTACATACTGTTGATTAGGTTACTGTCTCATAAAATTGCATTGGTAGAATTTTATCACTTTATTTTCTTGGAAAAACATTTGGCCAAATAAAAAAATTAAGATCCTAAACAAAAAGCAACACAAACTAAGAAAAGATAAAAATGGCGATAAAAAGTACAAGTAATTTTAAAAAACAAATTAGTAAGATAGTAACACCTTAAAAATAAATAAAGCAGTTAAAATTTAAAGCAAATGAACCAACTAGAACAGGACAGGATACAAATGAGATAAGCTGTTATAAACTGTTACTGGATATTGTAGAATTAAAAAAAAAAAATCCATAAACTATGACTAGAAATTTAAATCATTTTAACATCCAGTGGAGCCCAGTTCTATTCATTGCTGTTGATTTTCCCACAGCCTGACTTAAGTCTAGACACTTAGTGTTTTGCAGTTATTTGCCATCTAATTAGAGGCGAGGTGTAATGTGACATACAATCGTTAATGCGTGGGTTCAAAACAGATCTTCAGAAGAATTTGCACTACAGTTAAAAAAACAAAGCCCAGACATATAACACAAAGGTCTGAAGCTCCTTTTTTCTCTTTTGTTATGTGAATGCAGTATTTCTGATACTATAAATCAGTGCTGACTCAGTCAATCAACAGAAAATTAACCGCCAGTAATTCACAAGTAAAGAAATCAGCTTTCAGATTCTCAAATATGATTATTTGCTGCGTTTGTCTTCTTTATATTGTAAACCTAAAACCTTTTGATCACCTGTTTGTCGGAAAAAGCAAGCAATTTGAAGATGTCATCTCAGGTTCTGGGCTTTCCCCTGGACTGCATAAAGAGATAGTTCACCCCAAAATCAATAATACACATTTTTACTCTTACTTGAAGTGCTGTTAATCCATCTACGTAGTCTTGGTGTGAGTTGCAGAGTTTTAGAGATATCTTCTACTTTCTCTCTGCAGTAGAATCTCCAGAAGTGCTTTCTTTTCTATTAAAAAGACAGTATTTCCTATATGAGACTGCTCACGACAAGGCCTGAGAATTATCCTGGTAACGGGATCATGAATTTTGGAAAGAGACTGGTTTTAAATTTTTCACCTGTATTTTTTTGGCACTCTGAGCACCACAGTCTGGGTGCCATTTTACTTCCATTATGTTTGAGAGAAGGCAGACGTGTCTCCGGTCGATATCTCCAAAACGCTGCAACTCACACCAAAAAAAAATCAAGATGGATAAATCGCACTACAGGTAAGAGAAAGGTGAACTGTCCCTTAAAGAAATTAATTTCTGACACTTCATAGATGAAACAATTGAATGATAATTAAGAAAAAAGATCAATTATTAGATACTGAGAGCGCTGATTTGCTCATGTTGTAATCTGTTATCAGTGGATCGGTAAACCCACCATTATAAAATTGTGTTTAACAGTTTTTACTATTTTGTTTGAACCCTCTGTGTTTTAAAAACACATGTGTGATAAAAAACACATGGGGCTCAAAACAAAATACAGCATAAGTGTATGTGTTTGGCCATCATTTTGGTTTTTGTCTTTATGCCCAATCCACTAACAGTTTGTCATGAGGACAGCTGTGGAAAAAGTTTGCAACTGAATGAGTTGTTTCTAGTTTGTAGAATGTCGGTAGAAAACACAAATTGAGAGTTTTTGTTTTGGAGAGAGTCAAATCAGTTATAAATTTTACTCAACGTTTCTCAAACAGCAGCCGTTGGCCTAAATGAGCACAGGGAAAACACTGCGGCGCTCACACTGTTCCTGCTCTCTGGTTTGGTTGCAGTTGGAGCCGCCACCAGAAGCAGTTCCAGATCCCCTCTTGAATGTCTGTTTATCTCTTCTTCAGTTTGTTATGATCCGCACACTCTATCTCCTGTTCAGTTTACATTCCTCTAAGCATCACCCAGTCACACTCCAGTGATTCTGGAGGAATTTGGATCTGGTTTGAATTTGATTTCTTTCCTCTTTTTTTTTTTTTTTCCCCCTCAATGCTGGCCGGCCCCTTCATGCTCAACTCTGTGCTTGTCTTTTGTTTGAGGGGGATGTTCATATCTGAAGTTTTATCTTTATAGCACTGTCGGCTTAGAGGAGGTCTGTAATATATTTATTGCAATAAATCATTAAATCAGCACAATGTCTTGTCAGAGATTAATGAAACGTCATGTTAAAATACACGTTTCAGTTGACATGAAGGCTCCTGCTGTGGTGTCCTGCTTTGAAATATCCATTGTGGGCCAGTGTAACTGTTTTGTATGTCTGTTTCACATTAATATGAGTTCAAATTAATGCAGAATTTTTGTTGAATGAGTAAGTGTCTGTTTATGAGTCTTAAGTCTTAAATCATTAAAAATTATGTAGAGGGCGTAGAAGTTTGTTTTAAGGATAACAGGCTTAACTTTACATTGACGGACAGCTGACCATTATAAGCAGCTGATCAACCTACATTGGTAAATTTGTTGCTTGTTGTTGTCAATAGACGCATCCTGCACTCCTGCAGAGCTCCTGCAGTCTGCCTGTTTCTGCCGCGTCTCTGAATGAGGGGGTGGGTTTCTATGTTGTATATTAACCAGGATTGCAGCCTATTTAATATACAGTCTATGACCCCCAACTCGCTATTTGGACTGCTGTACTAATTCTTTTCATGTGCAATGGCTACTAAACTAAAAGGTTCCTTCAACCCGTTGTCTTCTACTGCAGTCTAAAGATCTGCAAAGATAAGACAAATTAGTTTGCTGACATATGAAATAGTGACGGCTGTTTTTA
>JAJHUR010082643.1:5573-15802 GCA_027495735.1 Lutjanus campechanus
ATTATTCTAGTGTAGCTGTAAAGTAGTGAACTGACTCATGGGACATGTTTGTTGTCTCCACCAGATGTGGCATCCGCTGTTGGGCTTATTTAACCTCATAGTGGCACTGAAGGGAAAGACTGACAACCACTCCCAGTTTATGATCACTTCTCATTGACTGGTTCGTTCATCGATGAAGGTCCAGCACCAAAACACCGCAAATAAATGTTATTTTGCAAGACCGTCTTAAAGTGAAAGTGAAAGTCAGAGGAGAAGAGTCAGCAGGGTTTATCCTCTGGGCACCGTGAATCTCTTTCACTCTCTCTTCATAATTATTAATTAATTATTATATTTTATAATGTTTCCACTGAGCTGTCTGAAGAAAACACTGTTTCTCCCATAAAGCCCCGCCTCCCACCAGCGGTGGCATAAAGAGCCTCCAACCGGATTAACCTGAAACCTGCCGATCATGACTGCAACACACACACAAGTGTGGCAAGAATGATTCACTCTTTAAGGATAAACTCGTGCAGGGTGCACTCCCTGAGGGTGAGGCGCTACTACTGCCTCTGGAGATGTGATGCTCTTAATAAAAACACGCCCGCGTCTCTTCAATGAACCTCCTGCTGCAGACACAGATGGACGGCAGGTGAATAAAAGGAGGAGGAGGGGGGGGGTCCACAGAGACATTCAGACTGTAAGAGAAGACGGATTAAAGAGCCAAGAACTCAATCTGATACTCAGCAAGAGATCACTGACCCCTATCAGATAACCTCCACCACCAGAGGCAACAGGCCCCGAACAAAGAGCCTGCACTGTCTGCTCCGCCAGCCTCGTTTTTACAGTTAAAAAATGTCTTTTTTATCTTTTCCCTCGAAGAGCAGCTGCTTTCAAGGCCACTGAGTCGAGCTTAACAGGCCACAGAGAGACAGTATGTCCATCTTTTAGCAGAAGAGACAGATGGTGAGCAGCGACAACAACAAGGCTCAGTGTTTGGTTTTATTTCATCAGCCGGCTCAGCCTGCAAAATTAATGAATTTTGTAGAAGAAGAAGAAGAAGAAGAAGAGGAGGAGGCGGTAATTAGAAGATGCATCACAGGCACTGATGGTGAATGCTTCACATACACTTTCACTAATTAGCAGGTGTTAAACGCTGCTTTTTGTCGTGTGGGAGGTTAAAGGCCGACAAGTCAGACTGATGTCTGAGATAAATGTTAATCTTTGCATAACAGGTTTAACACCAGAAACAACATGTGAGTGAGTTTCTGTTTAATTTAGGTCAAAAGAAACAAAAACCAAGGGTTTGTGCAGAAAAACACCATAAAGGAGTATTTACATTCATTATCGATTAATAATTTTCTCACTTAACTGATTCGTTTTGGTCCAGAAAATGTGAGAAAACAGTGAAAAATGTTGATTGAAAATCACTGAACGTTTCCCGAAGGCCAAGATGACGTCTTCAAATGTTCAAAGATATCAGAAATGTACTAATCCACTTTTTAAAGTTCGGATTCTGATTCTGGTGTTGAGATTTGGATATCTGATGATACTGATGTTTATTATTCTGATTATCATAATTATTATAGCTATTATTATTATTATTATCATTATTAGCAGTAGTAGTGAAGATTAGATGAGGCTGAAACTTAACTTATGTCTGGAAAGCTTGTGTAGTTTGTGTAACGTCGTCCTTTAACAGTCGTGGGGTGCTCTGGGATTCTGTCTGGTGCAGCTGATAGACCGAGAGATGCCCCTCATTTGCACAATTTCCCATGATGCATTGCTGAGAGTTTAAGTTTACTGTTTTATTCTCCAAAAATGCAAATGTTACTGTTTGTGTCTGATATCACATGCAAACGCAGGCTTATTTGACTACAGACTATTTTGGGGTGAACTGTCTCTTTAAGGGCCTCGTAAGAAAGCACCTGGAGGCGTCTGCAGACAAACAAACAGCGAGGGGACCCCACATGAGTACATCAGCTGCAACCACACAGCCAGAGGCTAAAAGGTCAAAACAAACTAATTCTAACAAGACATTTAAGAAAGATACGACGTGTGCGACAGGACGAGTAAGTCTGGAAACAGGTGAAAGTCAGTAATTGTACTTGAATATGAGTCTAAAACAAGTTAGCTTGGTTGTACTGTTCAGTAACTTGCAAAATAGTCTCATAAACTAACATGAAAAAGACTTTTAGGAACCTGGATCATGATTCTGCCTGAATAAAATAATAATATGACATTTCTGCCACATCATCCACCTCTTGAATCGCTTCACAACTTGTGACAAGCAGAGACCAGAATAAATCTTTTTTTAAAGGGCATCACAAGAAAAAAAGTTGGGAAACACTGAGTTAGAGAATTAGTTGGTTAAGCTTTATTTATTCAGGAAGTGTCACTAAGATTGAGATCTCTGTTGCAAACGAACAAATTAATTACTGTGCATACAGAGTTCAGCAACAACACAACAGGATGAGTCATTTCATAATTTATTTATCTGTAGATTATTTTCTCAATGAACTAAATCACTGAGTCTACAACATGTCAGACAACAGGATAAAATGTCCAAGCTGACGTCTTTAAACGTCTTGTTTTGTTCGACCAACAGTTTTGAAACCGAAACAAACAGAAAATCATCACATCTGAAAAACTGCAACATGGGAATGTTTGTCTTTTCCTGCACTGACAGCAGTCGAGAGATATTATTTTATGAAACTATGAGTTTGTGACACCTTTTTCCGTGCAGATAGTTTCACTGAGATCAATATCTCCTCGTCTGTAGAAACAGATTAAACAACAAGATCATAAACACAAATATCATGAGAAATATCACCAAGTGAGGGTTTGAAAACCTCAGAGGAACGAGACTTCACTTTGTGCAGCAGGTTAATAATTAAACTCTGCAACAATTAGTTGATTAACTGTTAAGTTAACAATCAATTACTCATTAATGATTAAACAGATATAATATAATTCAATTCAATATGCTTTATTGGCACGAATGTTTTATTTTAAGCACTAATGATACAATAATAAAGAAAGAGTAGCACATATTGACTCGATTCAATAATGATATTAAAGAAAAGTTCATAAAAAATGATTCATTGAGAAAAAATAAGATAAATATATTAAAGAAAAGGCACAAAAAAGGTAAAGGTGCAGCTAAATTTGCTTTAGCTTCACACTGTCATCCACTTCTCTGATAATTAAGGATTAATTGATTAAATTTCTTACAGAAATCTGCTCTGATTTCATTCTATTTGACACATTTTAAGATTTTAACTCACAAACCAAATCGTGAGAAGATCTGTGAGCTTCAGAGAAATTATGCACATTCAGTTATTACATTTTTAATCAGTTAAATTCTTAATGACGACTGATTAATCATTAACATGCCCTGAATTTAAGACTATTAAGTCTTTAAAAAAATGACACTGCAGAGCAAAATGATACTATGTATATTACAAAATATCCCAGAAAAGCAAAACACACAGTCCTAACTCTGATTAAACACTGTGTTAAAGCACAAACAGTGATTCCCACGGTATCCTCACATTGTGGACAAGCAGATTAATAACAGAGAGGTAAATAAATATACTGTGTCCAGAGGAGCACTGGGAGGAAGCTGCAGTGTAATGAAAACACTGAGCTGCTGCTGCTGAACACACTCAAGTGAAAAGATGTCCAAGTTGGCAGCAGAGCACATGTTACATAACCCTGAGAGCCCAGAGCCAACAGCTGATGTTAAATACAACCTCTCTGCTCTGCACTGCACTGCATGTCAGCCAGTGAAGAATTATTATTACTATTATTAGTATTATTAGCATTCTCTTATCATTAATATTATTATTATTATCAGTGCTGCAGGGTTATTTTGTGTGCACTGTTAGTCAGAGGGAGGACAGCTCTCCTGCGGTCAAACCACACAGAAATATAGTGGGAATGTTCCTTTTTTTATTTTATTTTACAGTTAATGAGGAAAGGCTAGCTAGCAGTTAGCCCTGCTAGCATGGAGCAGGGGTTCACCTACCTGACAGCCCTTTTTATGGTGAAATCCAACCACCACGATGTGCAGCACCGGGCCCTTCAGCTCGTCTCTGCCGTGAGACTCCATCCCGCCTGGTGTTCAGGCAGTCCCGGGTTGTTTCAGACTCGGGGGTCGGAGGTAAACACACCGGGCAAAGGCCGATTCTCTTACCCCTGAATCGATGCGGTCCGTCCGCAGCGCACAGACAGGCAGGAGGCACGAGCACAACACGACCAGAGATGATTCTCTTCCGCTTCGTCCCACTGCGACAGAAGACGAGCCGAGAGAGAGCGGTAACTGCCACGCACTTCCGTGTTCGTCATCAATTTTTCAAAAAAGTTAAAAAATATATAACGTTGTTTTTTTTAATTTACTTTTTATTTATTTGTTCTCACTAGTGTTAGAAATGTATTTTTATTTTTATTTTATTTCATTTTATTTTTTTCTTTTCTTCTGCGCTCTTACATTTTGTACATGTAAGTTCTATTATAAGAAATAAAAAAAAGCTGCTTAATGTAGAGCAGCGATGGTTAATCAAATAATCAATATTAATCAATTATCAAATTAATCATAAACAATTTTGAAAAATGATAAATCAATTTGAGTTATATTTTAAGGGGGGGAATCGTCAAAATTCTCTGATTCTAGCTTCTAAAATGAGAATAATTTGTCAGCAACGGTAGAATATAAAATCCATACCTCACTGACCTAAAATTCGCCCACACCTTTGTGCAAATATTCAAGTATGTTTGATATATTTCCATTGATTTCTGTTCCTGTTAATTCTCTTGGTGAAATAAACTAAATTGATTGATTGTTTTCTTGTTAAAAAGTCTAATCTTAGAAAGTTGCGGTATAATTACCCCGAGCAGGTGGGGAAAGAATTTGTGTTTTGTGACAAAGACTAAGTTCCACCCTTGTGGGCAATAAAGATATATTCTATTATTCTATTTTATTCCATTTATTACTCAACCAAAGCTCATGCAGACTAATTAATCCATTATAAAAAAAATAATTTATGTATCAAAAAACTAATTAGGCAGCAACAGAGCCCCAACCAGTGTAATATTCTAGCATTTTTATGTTGTATTTAATTGAGGTTGAGCTATTAACACGGTTGGTAGTTTAATTTATATTGTTATATTCTGTGAGAAATGTTTTTAAAAGTCCAATATTCCCTCCTGAAATATAATGAAGTACAAGTACAAAATAGCGTGAAATGGAGTTAGAGAACTACAGTCAACCAGACGACCTGGCAGAAACTGTGGTGGATAATTATCTTGATCTTAATACTATCATCTTTGTTACTGTAAAAAGAATGACGTCATGTATTGACCAGCACAACCGGCGCCATCCTGTGGAGATAGCCTGTATAACATAATTTAATCTTCGAGTCTTGTTCCATCCATACATTTGTGTGTTTTATTCAGTTTTATTGTGTTAGTTTTTCTCTGATCAATGCTAAAATACACACGACAAACGGATCCTTCCTGCTACAGTTAGTCGTTCGATGATTCATGCTCGATTGCTTTAGCCTGTGATGGTCTTCTGTCGATTGCTTCTGACTGCGCGCGAGGTGCATTGATTGAACATGGCGGCTACTCCGGCAACAAATCCGTCACAGCTGCTTCCACTTGGTTTGTAAATGATAAATTACGTTGTGTTATTGTTTTAGATAGATAATTGTGAATTTTTATTAACAGTCAGAGTGCGGTGTTTGGACTTTGAGACGGTAGTTCAGATATTGGCGATGTTTTGTTAGCTAGTTAACGTTAGCATCATGCTTTCAGGTGCATACGCGGATGGTCCTCAGAACGAGCTGGTGTCTTTGTGAAAAGTGCTAACATACAGATTGACAGTTTTATTTTGCTGTATAAGTAATTTATATAAAGTAAGATTTACTTGGTAGAGAAAGAACATATTGGGAGGGCACTGCAATGTTCCAAAAGCCAGACATAAATGAGTTTTATACAAAAAGCAATGCAGTCAGTGGTGAATTTTCGTCTTTCTATGACCCCTTTTTATGTGAACTACTGTACAGTTTTATCTTGTCAAGACTGGTTGAGAAAAAATATTTAGATATATTGTGTTTTCGGAGATCCTAATCCAAAAAAGGTCACTTTTCAAGCAAAAAAATAATATTGTTAACTGAATATCTTTGTATTTTTGGACTGGCGCTCGGATAAAACAAGTAATTTGAAGATGCTACTTAGACTCGACATACAACAGACTGAATGAACAATACAGATTAATTGATAGTGAAAATAATTATTGGTGGCAGCCCTATTAATTGTAACGATAATCTGTAGATTAATCGATAATTAAAATTGTAGTTAGTTCCAGGCTTTCTCAGTAATTTACCCTCTTTGAAATACTTCTTCTTTCAAAAAATTTGGGACCAGAAAAAGTTTCTAATTTCTACTTGAAAAAATACTAAAATTATTTTCATTAATTTTCTGTCCATCGACTAATCATTCCAGCTCCAATACAAACAGGGCTGCAAAGTAAGAAATTGAATTGTCCATTAAAGGAAACAACAGAAAATTACAGGATCTCTAATTTCACTCTGTTTTCCACCTGTTAGAGCTCGTGGACAAATGTATCGGCTCCAGAATTCACATCGTCATGAAAACCGACAAAGAAATCGTCGGCACCCTTCTGGGTTTCGATGATTTTGTCAGTATCCTTTCTAGGTTACAATCTAATTTTAAAAAGCTGATTTTTTCATGTTTATTGTACTACATGATTTTCCTGTTTGCTCTGAATATTGTCCCAGACTTTGTTCTTAACTCAGTGTTTCAGATATGGTTCTGGAAGACGTGACAGAATTGTAAGTACACTTAAATACATGATTTTTTTAAGCCGCCTGCTTCACCTGCCAGTTTAATGAACTCATTCTTCTGGCTTTGTTTCAGTGAAATCACACCAGAGGGACGGAGGATAACAAAACTGGACCAGATCCTCCTCAATGGAAACAACATCACCATGGTATGAAAATTATCCTGCATGTTTGATACATTTACTTTCACTTTTATTGGCTCACAAATATTTTACAGGAACGCCATAAAAAAGACTTGAACTCTTAGCCCGGGCTAAAAAGTATGAGGACTTACAGTAATAAATGACATTATATAAAATCAAATAAATAAATATATGTTAAAAATACACAGAAAAATGTGATTGTATGCAAAGAAATATACATTTAAAAACAAAAATATACACAGAAATAAATGAACAAATACATGTGAAAATACATTAAAATACTTCATTATTTTTACATTTATTTCTTTGCATATTTCCATATTTATTCTTTTATTTTTCATTATATTTAATTTAATTTCTCTATGTTACATTTTTATATATTTACTTACTCGTTCTTTTATTTATCTCTTTATTTCCACATTTTTATTTACTTACTTATTTTTTAATTATTTCCATATTTTTTACACAAATTAATTTTTCCAGAAGAGTACTGGGGTCAGGCACAGTATTTTTCCTTTAATTGTGCAGTTGGCGTTTCAACATTAATAATTTAACCTTTATTCTCAAAATGCAGACCCGAACGTTCAATTTAATTCTCGTAATGCAAAATTTTAAATAATTATCTCTCTCCTCTTTTTTCCTTAATGTGGCCCTAATAATCATATTTTTTCTTACATTTATTTGTTTTTAAAGACACTCCTGTGCCTCCATACAAGAGATGTATCACACCTCTACGTGGCCTGTTTCTGTTGTTTTAAACCTTGACAGTTTAATTTATATCCATGTATTTTCTCTTTTTTTGCAGCTCATACCTGGAGGAGAAGGTCCTGAAGTCTGAGAATCGTCACTGAACATCGAGACAGTTCTGTTGTTGTGGATACAAACCTTTTCCTGTGTTGTGTTCCTTTAGTTAATTATGACATTATTGTTGTTTTTTTGTTGATCTTGAGGAAAGATATTTTTGTAATACGATTCCTAATCGAGTATTTGTTTTTCAAAAAAGATCAATTAGACGTGTCTCATGAAACACATGACAGAAGCTTTTTTTTTTTTACAAATAAATAAGAATAAAACAATTTGAAAAAAACAAGCTTGTATTTATTTTTAAAACACAGTTTTACAACTTAAATTTAGTACAAGTGTTTGTACAAAACAAGAAAAGTGTCTTTGTCAAACAACAGCAGTGATCAAACTTGTATCCAGTTGGGTTATTTTAATGTTTATTAAAGAAAAAGCAGGATTGAAAACTGATTCAGATGAACATGCAGGTGAGTGTTAGTGCACAAGGCCAGAGAACGAAAAAATAAAACAGCAGAGGACTGTAGAATCTATCCCTCCTCCTCCTCCTCTTCCTCCTCCAGCTTCAGTACATGGAAGGTTTCTCCTCTCCTTTTGGATTGGTCACCTTCTCCAGGTTCTTGTTGATGATGTCATAAAACTCGGCCTGAAGGAAACGGGTAGAAAAACGGTTTAATTTTTCTTCTATGACAGAACGGTGGTAAATAATTCTTGACTCGGATCGTTCTGACTCACGTAGAAGCCACGGATGTCGAGAACGATCACTCTGATCTCAGAGTAGATGGCCTCGTCCTTCTCATGGACGAGTGAGCGGTAATCCATCTGGAGGGACAGAACATGGAGTTAAAGGTCTTTATAAAAGTTTTATCAAAGCTGCTGCAGTTGGTCTATATTTCTTTAAATGGCAGCGAGTCTCTCAGGTGTGAACTTGAGTCACAAATTTGATAACTTAAGACTCGACAAAATCAAAAAGTCTTCCAAGTTGACTTGGACTTTAATACCAATGACTCATGACTTCACTTGGACTTGAGCCAAGTGGTATAAAAAAAAAAAAGAATTAAACTATTTTGAGAATCATTAAAGCAATTTTTGATGCAAAAATGGCAGAAAAATGCAGTTTAATGTGTCTGAAATACAGAGGTTTCCTCCTTTCTCTGTTTATTATCACATTTAACTGAATATCTTTGAGTTTTAGACAAACCAAAGACACGAGGGTGTCACCCTTTTCACTATTTTCTGATATTTTACAGAAGTTGCAGACCAAGATTAAACATGACAATTAACTTTAGTCTTTGTCATTATTTGATCATTGGTAATAAAGAAAAGAATTTGTAGATTTCTGACCCACTAAAAAGATGTTAAGTGCCGGAAAAGCTTGAAAATGCTTGAATCTTAGATGAACAAACCTGCACGAAGAACTAATGTGACATTCCTGAACTACAGTTGGAAGAAAATGATAAATATAATTTTGTTTGCATCCTGAAACTATGCAGTGGTCAACAACAAAAAAAAAAGTTGCACAAAGAACGATAAGTCTAAACTGCATTACAAGTGGTGAAGAGCCCATTGTAACATGTTTAGGACTCAAAACTGGAAGTTTGGGGACTTGAGGACAAAGATTTGAGACTCGCAAAACATTTACGTGGTTCCACCTCTGATCAGTCCCATGAAAAGATCAAAACTGACACTGTGGTTCAGTAATTTCAGATGCTCGCTGTAGTTTTAATCAAACAAAAAGGAGGAAATGGTGCAGTCATAAGGGACTACTTTCAGCGGCGGATTAATTCACATCTCTGTTCCGAGAATGGTTAATTTTGGAGTTTTTGATCTTTTCGTGGGATTTGTTGACATTGAAAAATGCAGAACAACACCAGACTCGTCCTTTAAGGTGCAGACGTTACGATCACTCACCACGTGAGTCTCTTTGGAAGCTTTCGCCACAGCATCTCCCCTCTCTGAGAAGTACCTGGAGAATTCAAGGTCACAATCAGGAAATTTAACCTTAAATCTGTGTTGATATGAACCAAAAATTACAGTGAAAAGTTTGAGTTTTCAGATTTTCAGGTAGAAAAAAATCCTGCATTTCTACCAAAGCTGCTGTTGAACATTTTTCTGACAAAACAGCTGGAAAACTAAACACAATCTACAAGTATTTGGAGGGTAAACGATGGAATTTCAGTTTCAGAGTTTTTATATCGAACCTACTTGTTGATGTTGGTCTGAAAACTGTCAACTTTGGTCTTCACTGCACCGATCCTCTCCAAGATTTTCTCCTGAGGTGAAAAAAGAATATTAGAAGTTTATTCAAACATCACATAATTAAATCAAATTGTGTGTGTCACCGTGCACGGAGAGGATGCTCAGAGAAACGTACCTGGATGGCGACGCCGAAGTCATTTCCATCTTCTATTTTAGGGATGAGATGCTGAATCCAGCAGGTGGCCTA